>OY992895.1:51497795-51637795 GCA_963921405.1 Cepaea hortensis | reverse complement strand
ACAGACAAGATAGGCGACAGGATAAATGAGTGACAAATCTACGCGGATTCGGCCATGTAAAACTGAATGTGTGTGTCTGCGCAGGCGCGTATGTGTTATTGTCTCTTCAAATATCGTGCAGCGCTATCTCTGACACAGTCTGATAGACATGAGAGCTATCAATTTGAACAGATTACGATGTCTGTCTGTACCGGACAGATCAGTATTAGACATATGTGACTGATAGCGCTACGTGACTGATGTAGATTCCCCGATTCCCTCGCTGTCAGGGTAGATATTAAAATTATTACAATACGTCTTGTCTCGGGCACGAAGCTTTGTTATCACTTATTGATTCACGGATTCTCACAGTGGGGGACTTTGGATGCCTTGGCGATTGTCTGTGTGTTTATGCTGATAAAAAATTGCCCCTTTATATTCGAGACAGATATTACATTAAAATAACTGCAATTTGTGTTACTTCAAATTCATCTTCTTTCGTTCGGTTGAAATATGTCTATAACTGCAATGTTGTCTCTTGTATGATTCTAACAGTCTTTTTATGTTAACTCAATGGTCCATAGAGTTTATTTTCCACTGTTGTCTCTCTAGGCCAGAAGCTTCGCCTGGATATGTTGTAGTTTAGGCAGTCCTGGAGTATGTGCTCTGCTGTCTGCGACGCCAAACCACATTTCAACATGGCTGAGTCACCAATCTTGAATTTTGTATACATGTGGTTGCGTGGTTGAAATATTAGTCCCACTCCTTTTTTGTGTGATTCGGGTTCGCAGTTTTGATGCTAGCCTCTGCCCCCTGGATAGATCAGGTGCAGATAAATCTACATTTTGATCTTAGCCAAAAGGCAGAAACCATAACTGTTAAAATAGACCTACACACATCACTGTCCACAAACACTGACCCTTGGTGGACCACTATGTATCGAAAGGCACATTGTGGAACTAAACCCCCCCCCCCCCCCCCCCCAAAAAAAAAAAAAAAAAATTTTAAAGGGCTGGCGGTTCCACCAGATGCAAGCGCCGCCCCATGAGGTTCCCAAGTCCCTCTTGTTTTTATTGTGGGCCCTTTAGTCCTTTAATGTGCCTTTTAGTCCATAGTGGTCCCCATGGCCCTCTGCCATTGTTAGTGGACGGTGAGTTAAGTTACGTAGTTGGTGACCGTGTCTTTACTTTAGCCAGACCAAAGGCAGATAAATCTACACTGGATCTTAGTCAAAGGCCGAAAATATATTGAGAACGCCTGAGAATAGTCTAATTAAAATGTCATTTAACTGGAAAATACCTGTTTTAAAGAAGGAAGTTTTAAAACCGCATGGAGAGGAGAAGTATAAACCTAAATTAAACATATGGGGAAGAAGTGGACGGAGCTGCGTGGACTAGCTTAATATATACCGACATTTAGCGAATTGCTTGAGAACCAATGTCTCAATGAGGAATAAATGGCTGGAGAAGGAGAAGAAAGAGAAGAAGCAGAAGTAATATATGCTCGTAATGATAATTATTATTACACATTCCCTACAGTGTGTAAATAAAATTGTTTCAGAAATAAATTTAATACAGATGTATACCCTTTTGATGTTAATGACGTAATGATAATTATTTTTACGCATTCCCTACAGTGTGTAAATAAAATTGTTCCAGAAATAAATTTAATACAGATGTATACCTTTTTGATGTTAAGAAATCCCTTACGAGCATTTGCTGAAGGTGTGTGTATTGCTGAAGTTATGTACATTGTTGAAGTTATGTATAGTACTGAAGTTATGTTATACGTATCTTATTTTGTGACTTTATTTTTGAAACGTCCATTTCTTTCTTCGTTGGTTGTATTCTTGTAGAACTGACCAATTCCAGGTTCCATTATTTGTTGATTTTCTCTATGCATTGTTACACCTTTTCATCAATTAAAGTCGTGTCATTTCTAATCAGCAAATTGATAGAACCATAGATGTTGCTACTGTAATGACCTAGTGGATATTCCAAAGTTCCTAGTCTCATTACTGTAATATCCTGGTGGATATTCCACAGTTCCTAACTGTGTTACTGTAATGACCTAGTGGATATCCCAAAGTTCCTAATCTCGTTACTCTGTTGACCTAGTGGATATTCCACAGTTCCTAATCTCGTTACTGTAATGACCTAGTGGATATTCCAAGTCCCTCAGCTTGTTACTGTAATGACTTAGTGGATATTCCAAAGTTCCTAGTCTCGTTACTGTAATAACCTAGTGGATATCCCAAAGTTCCTAATTTATTGTAAAAAACGCGAGCGGATTCTGAGATTTTCATAATTAAACAAAAATAATAAAACACTAGCTGCAAAACTAAAACAGAGACCGGGACTAGACCAAAAATAGAAAGAAAAAAATGTTATGTGAGAGAAGAAAGCAAAAATAAATATTCAGTCTTCGAAAAGAAAAATAAAGAGTATCGAATAGTAAATCACGTCACAGGAGAGGACAGACTGAATAAATCGAACTTCAAGACGGCAGCTGTCTGTCTATTATATACCCATATGTCAGTCTTTCAGTTGGTAGCATTTTCAGTATTGGTCTGTCTCCTACAGTACCTTTCAGTCTAGTGATACCATCACCGCGCTGTGTGAGATGCCTCACATCTATAAGTGGGCCCTGGAGATTTCCAGAAGACAGAATGAGAAATATGAAGTATAGAAGGAGAAGTAACAAGAAGGGTAATGTCAGAGACGATGGTGGAGGACTAGTCCCTGAGATATTGTTAATAGCCTCTTGCGAACTATCTTGTTGCGAGTGACGCGGCTGCAAGACGGCTATTGAACAATACCAAAGCGAGGACAGCGGTTCTTAGCGTGTTGTCTAGGGGTACATAGTAGCTTTCTGGGACAGGATACAATTATATGGAGCGGTGGAGATAGACAGAGAAGCATTCAGTCAGATAAACAGTCAAGCTGACGTAGATAAGTGTACGGAAAAACAAACAAACAAACAAATAAAAATAACGAAAATACAAATATTAGATTTATTGCCTGGCATATTGCGCCGCATCTCATCGTGTACATACTGAAGAAATAACACAATATAAACTAAAGTAATTAGATAAATCCTTCATGCTGACATAGAGAACACAAATATTCACACAGTAACTTGAATTGTCTGCCACTGTAATTTTAAAATTGACTACCATGTCGTTTTGTTTACACAAGGATGGTTTCTGGAGACGAATGACGATCGCTTCTGCCAGCTTTACAATGCGACCATTTTGTGTGTTAACAAAACACAATAAGGACAATGCCCCTGTAAATCACTTGGCTGGTTTAAAAAAAAAAAAAAAAAAACAAGACCCGAAGCAGGAACCTGCCATTGGTCAGTGTTGTGTTAGAACCATCACATTCTGCACGCATGAATGCACCTCTTCCTCACTGAGTGGACGATGAATGCACGCATGAATGCACCTCTTCCTCACTGAGTGGACGATGAATGCACGCATGAATGCACCTCTTCCTCACTGAGTGGACGATGAATGCACGCATGAATGCACCTCTTCCTCACTGAGTGGACGATGAATGCACGCATGAATGCACCTCTTCCTCACTGAGTGGACGATGAATGCACGCATGAATGCACCTCTTCCTCACTGAGTGGACGATGAATGCACGCATGAATGCACCTCTTCCTCACTGAGTGGACGATGAATGCACGCATGAATGCACCTCTTCCTCACTGAGTGGACGATGAATGCACGCATGAATGCACCTCTTCCTCACTGAGTGGACGATGAATGCACGCATGAATGCACCTCTTCCTCACTGAGTGGACGATGAATGCACCTCTTCCTCACTGAGTGGACGATGAATGCACGCATGAATGCACCTCTTCCTCACTGAGCGGACGATGAATGCACGCATGAATGCACCTCTTCCTCACTGAGTGGACGATGAATGCACGCATGAATGCACCTCCTCCTCACTGAGTGGACGATGAATGCACGCATGAATGCACCTCCTCCTCACTGAGTGGACGATGAATGCACGCATGAATGCACCTCCTCCTCACTGAGTGGACGATGAATGCACGCATGAATGCACCTCTTCCTCACTGAGTGGACGATGAATGCACGCATGAATGCACCTCCTCCTCACTGAGTGGACGATGAATGCACGCATGAATGCACCTCTTCCTCACTGAGCGGACGATGAATGCAGGCGTTTTACTCTCGTCCGACCGTGCTCATGACATGATCAACGTATTCCCCTTAGCGACTCCAATAACCACTCTGGCAGACAGACATATATATATATATGGAGGCAGGTACATAGACAGACAGACAAACTGCCAATGATAGATGACCAAAGGTCGGTGATCAGTTTAGGACACAATGACTAATATATTGTATGAAACAGAATTACATCATGAGAGCCATGTACAGAGTAGAAATCACATTCACAAGGAACAGTCCATTTTGTCAGTCATCCGCCTGCTCAAGACCAGCTTGCCTTCCTCCGTCTGTAAAGTAAAGTAAAGTAAAGTAAAGTAAAGTAAAGCAAAGCAAAGCAGAGCAAAGCAATGCAGAGAAGAGAAGAGAAGAGAAGAGAAGAGAAGAGAAGAGAGGAGAAGAGAAGAGAAGAGAAGAGAAGAGAAGAGAAGAGAAGAGAAGAGAAGAGAAGAGAAGAGAAGAGAAGAAAAGAGAAGAGAAGAGAAGAGAGGAGAAGACAGGAAAAGAGAAGAGAAGAGAAGAGAAGAGAAGAGAGGCGAGGAGAGACAGGAAAAGAGAAGTGAAGAAAAGAGAAGAGAATAGAAGAGAAGAAAAGAGAAGAGAAGAGAAGAGAAGAGAAGAGAAGAGAGGCGAGGAGAGACAGGAAAAGAGAAGTGAAGAGAAGAGAAGAGAAGAGAAGAGAGGAGAAGAGAAGAGAAGAGAGGAGAAGACAGGAAAATAGAAGAGAAGAGAAGAGAAGAGAAGAGAAGAGAAGAGAAGAGAAGAGAAGAGAGGCGAGGAGAGACAGGAAAAGAGAAGTGAAGAAAAGAGAAGAGAATAGAAGAGAAGAAAAGAGAAGAGAAGAGAAGAGAAGAGAAGAGAAGAGAAGAGAAGAGAGGCGAGGAGAGACAGGAAAAGAGAAGAGAAGAGAAGAGAGGAGAAGAGAAGAGAAGAGAGGAGAAGACAGGAAAAGAGAAGAGAAGAGAAGAGAAGAAAAGAGAAGAGAAGAGAAGAGAAGAGAAGAGAGGCGAGGAGAGACAGGAAAAGAGAAGAGAAGAGAAGAAAAGAGAAGAGAAGAGAAGAGAAGAGAAGAGAAGAGAAGAGAGGCGAGGGGAAGACAGGAGAAGAGAAGAGAAGATAAGAGAAGAGAAGAGAAGAGAAGAGAGGAAAAGACAGGAAAAGAGAAGAGAAGAGAAGAGAAGAGAAGTGAAGAGAAGAGAAGAGAAGAGAAGAGAAGAGAAGAGAGGAGAGGAGAGGAGAAGATAGGAAAAGAGAAGAGAAGAGAAGAGAGGAGAGGAGAGGAGAGGAGAGGAGAGGAGAAGACAGGAAAAGAGAAGAGAAGAGACGAGAAGAGTAGAGAAGAGAAGAGAAGAGAAGAGAAGAGAAGAGAAGAGAAGAGAAGACAGGAAAAGAGAAGAGAAGAAAAGAGCAGAGAAGAGAAGAGAAGAGAAGAGAAGAGAAGAGAGAGAAGAGAAGCATAATGCCATAGAAGAAGGAGATTTTCCAAAATAAAAGAATGAATAAAACAATGTAAATATCACTAAACCACAAGACAGAAAAGCAAATTGATTATATCTGTAATAGCAATCAATTTCGTTCACTTCAACATGTTAAGTTAGTTGCATACCCTTTAAAGGACGGCACAGTCAACCTGGTGAATTTTTTTTTTTTTTGGCTGTTTGTGATCTCTTGGCAAGTTTACGTTCTGTAGTTTGCCATTGCTTTCTGAACGACCGGCACCCATACCATTTCATTAAAAAAAAACAACGCAAGTCGGTCAGCTGTGTTTAGAACGCAGTATGTAGGATTGCGAACTGCGCTGTAACCCCTTCGCCACGAAACCAGCAACTGTACATGAAATAACAAATTCCAAAATGCACATGTGCAGATGTAGATTCAGATAACTCTGTGCTCAAAGTAACATTAGGTTGAAAGTTAAGATGTACATAGCTTCCTACAAAATTAGAAACCAACAGAATGCAGGATATCTCAGGATTCAGGAAATTAAGGAACCATTTGTGGTCAAAGTCTATAATAATTAGATCCTGCAATACCCGGGAAGGTTAACCCGGTCAACAAATGCCCGCAGAAGTCGGATGTGTCGGCCTAACGGAGCAAAAAAAAAGAAGCTCTGCAGTAAACAGGCACAACGCAATCACGTCCGAAAAAAAAAAATCTCCGGATGAACGCAGCAGAAGAAGAAGACGATCCTGCAACATATAGTAGACAAAGATAACAACAAAAGTTAGTTGCATATTCTTTACACGACGTAGCAGTCAATCCCAGCATTGTTTGTTGTTCGTGATTCCTGAGCAAGTTTACGTTCAGTAGTGTGCCATTGCTTTCTGAACGATGGTAAGTTAATAAGTAAGTCACAAATGGTTGTAGAAAAATAACTAAATATGATAACAACTTGAAACCAGTTTATTTGTATGCATACATTGTCCCTTTATTTATAAACACAATTTCCACCAACACTGATGCACTTATCCAATATTTTTATCAGTTCTTCCAAACCGACTGCATAAATCTGCGTGCCCTGTTTTCATTTACCTTCCATCCCACAGAACCGTGTGACTTACATATTGACTCGCCCTCGTAACTTTTTCTACCCAACTATGCACCGGACGTGGTGCGTTTATTCTTCGGTAGACACTGTTTAGTGTTTTACGCTGTTTAGTCTTTCACGCTGTTTAGTGTTTTCCTGTGGATTATGTTGTGTCATTTCGTATTCGTTTATTGCAAGGGTTCAAAAGAAGCGGTGGATGAAACTTTGAGGGCAGCCGACAGGTATTTGTTGGTTATGGTCTCAAGTTTCGCGACGGCAGGCAGAGGATCTCTTTCGTGAGACAATGGTTGCGGTCATCTGGCCAGTATGGTCACTGCCATAGAGGAAAGCAACGGCAAACTACCTCTTTAAAAATGCCTAGTACATTATGATTCGCCTGAAGTCTGATCATCGCAAGACAAGGACAGAGACATTAAAATTAGCAACATGGAATGTTAGGACGTTAAAAGTATTAAGAGAGATGTTAGGCAGGGATGTGTAATGTCGTCAGATCATTTTTCCATGTACAGTGAAAATAATTTCAGAAATGTAGAAGATATAAATGAAATCAGCATTGGAGGACGCAACATCAATAACATTAGATATGCAGATAATACAGTATTGATTGCAGACAATGGGCAGGATCTGCAACAATTAGTAGATGAGGTTGTTGTACACAGTGAGCAACTAGGGTTTAAATTAAATTGTAAAAAGACACAGGTTATGGTCGTCACTAGGAAGAACGAAGTACCACAATGACATATACAAGTAAATGGGAATATTCTTCAACAAGTGAATCGGTACAATTATCTTGGAACAGTCATAACATCTGATGGGAGACGCCTTGAAGAGATTAGAACATGAATCGTCATGGTGAAAGTAGCCTTTAGCAAGATGAAAAACATTCTGACCAATAAAAAGATGTCAATTTAAACGAGAAAAATAGCGTTGAGGGGATACATGGAGCCTGTTCTTTTGTATGGATGTGAAACTTGGACAATGTGCAGTCAAGCTGAAAAATATTTGATGGCTGCAGAAATGTGGATTCTGAGGAAAATGCAAAGAATACCATGGACAGACAGAAAAACCAATGACCAAGTACTACAGGAGACAAATGAACATCGTAAACTGATAAGAGAAATTAGATGTAGACGGTCAAAATTTTTTGAACATGTTATGAGAAGAAATGGATTGGAGAATTTGGTGACAACTGGCAAGATCGAAGGGAACAGACTAAGGGGAAGACCGAGAAGTAAATACCTGAATGGCTTGGCCACATGGCATGGACGAGACAGGAACACTGAGCTGATCCACGGCTCTGGTGATCGAATGAAATGGCGAGTCATGACCTCCCACGCTTTCCAGCATGGCTCATAATTGATTGATTGATGGCTGCAAAAATGTGGGTTCTGAGGAAAATGCAAAGAATACCATGGACAGATAGAAAAACCAATGACCAAGTACTACAGGAGACAAATGAACATCGTAAATTGATATTTTGAGGGGACTGCGTGGTCTCGAGGTATGGTGTCCGCCTCGAGTGCTGGAGGTCCCGTGGTTCAAGCCTCGGTGAGGACTGGGATTTTTTCACTTGGACTTCTAGTGATAAAATTTCCCCTGGTCTCTGGGTAGTGAGATCGGACGCCCGTGTGTATTGTTGCGCACGTAAAAAATCCCTTGGCAGTTGGAAATCGAAAAAGAGTAGCCTAACGGCGCTGCCCGGGCAAAATTTCGAGTTAAAAATCTACCCAAAAGTATTTCAGGATCCTCGCCGGTGCTACGGAGTTCGTGCACTGAGCTGAGTTTCTCCAGACTCAACTCAGGTTTGAGTTAGGAGAAGAACGGAGCACTTATGGGTTACACTCGTGTGCCGTGATGTTGATCCTTCAACTAAACTAAACTAACTAAACTAAACTGATTGATTGATGCACCGCTTTACTGGAAATCTCATCTCATCTCATCTCATCTTATCTCATCTCATCTCATCATGTTCCTCTTGTACCTTGCGGTGTCGAGGTGAAGTATAAACAGCGGTAGAGTGCCCGCTTATGGGCTTCATGTATCTGTTATTCCCTGCGTCCGTCGTTTACGTGATCGGCCTCTTACTCTGCTTCCCTCTGGTCTGTACATCATTGCTTGTTGTGGTATACTGTTAGTTGGTAACCTACTTGCATGGCCAAACCATTTGACTTGCTGCCTTCTCATAAAATCTAGAGCAGCTATAACCCCCACTTTAGTCCTGATTTCGTCATTTCTGATCTTATCTCTTCTTGATACATTGATTATTTGATACATTACTGGAAATCGCTAGGGGCTAAGTCCACTGAAAACCCACCTTGGCGGAGACATGTCGTGAATGACACCGAAGTTGAATGTGAATTGAAAACGTGGTTTAGAAAACAGAGCACGCAGTTCTATGTAGACTGTTTGGGAGAACTGATAAAACTATGGGATAAGTGCATCAATGTTGGTGGAAATTATGTTGAGAAATAAAGGGGCAATGTATTATACAATTAAGCTGGTTTCAAGTTGTTATCATATTTAGTTATTTTTCTACAGCCATTTGTGACTTACATATAACTCACCCTCGTAGCAGCAGGTTAAGGCATTTGGAAGGTATAGAAGTCCTTGGCGAAAGAAAATAACGAGATAAGTGCGTGATACTTTTTAAAAAATACAAGAAAGGGGAAAAAAAGGCCAGTTTAAACAATATTAAAAGTAGAGATTTTAAAGTCAGAGTTCACGCAAAGTACACAGAGCTTAACAGGGAAGTTGCGACGTTGATAAATGTGCTTAAAAGCCCCTATTCACGTAGCCTAGCAGGAGAGACATAAGTAGCAAAGGCCTTTATAACACCACAAGGAAAACAACAGGACTAAACATAATCATGTGGTCATATCAAAAATAGTAATGACATAGTTGGCATCATCATTAAAGATACAATCTATACAAATGCCGAATGCTTATAGGATCTTCTGATAAAACAGTCCCAAAAGATCACACCTCTATCTAGCCTACAGAAGTTCACAGTTGGATACCAATAATTAGAACCATGCAGATAGGAAATTCCGACAGCTATCAACCTATTGAAGGATACTAAAACCGCTGGTCCAGATGGTACGCCAGCAGAAGCTATTAACGATAATTTAAATACCTCATCCGAATTACCACACCCATGAATATGCAAAATCTGGGAGACTTTAAAAAAAAAAAAAAATTCAGTAGACTAGAGAGTAGAATATCTGCTAATGTTGCCCTAGAAAGAAGAACCACAGAAGTGTGAAAATTATAGAGTATCAATGTAATTGTCAAGATTTGGTTAAACTTGAAGCCTTTCATGTTGGAATAATTAACATATGCTATTGACAAACAAGAGATGAACAGGCTGGTTTCCGACCAAACAGCATATGCATCGGTCAGAAAGCCACATTTCATATAATAACAGATTAAAAAAATAAACACTAATGTATACTGGACTTGTATATTATGTAAGGTCTTTGGCAGCGTTGATAGGGAACCTATGTGAAAAACGATGAAGCAAAATGGGATGCAATAAAGTTTACAAACACAACATATGATCGCACGAAACTCACAGCTTCTACGATGGTAGATTAATGGATACATTTGAAATAAGAAAAAAGAGTCTCCCTTTGTCGCATTTCCTATTCCTACTGAATGCCTACTGTATTATGAAAATAACAATAACTGCCACTAGAAATTGAATTCAATGGATTCCGACAGAGCAGATGGGTGATCTCGATCTCGCTGACGACATCACCATCCTGTGGTGCACACAGTCAGACATAAAGTAAATTAACCACGTAGTGAGCTGCCACAACAATTAAGTATACAATGTCTATGAAAACACACAAATAATGAAAACAGTTAAGTAAATAACCAGATTTTCCCTAGTAAGACCTCACTTCAAGGGGTGAAATCATGCGCTTAGCTGGGCAGTAATTCTGACAGAGTTGGAGTAGAAGGGTGGGGGAGTGGGGTGGGTGGGTTCAAATATTGAAAATAAAAAATTAAACAAACAAAAAAATAATAAGAGAAGCCTTTATAAAACCAGGACATGTGTGGTTGTCAAGGGAAAGTATCTCTAGAATCACTTAAAATATGCAACTCTAATGTCAATTCAGTACTTCTGTATGGATCAAAGGCTTGAAGAACGACTAAATCAACTACTAACAAGCTACTAACATTCGTTTATTGGTGCCTGTGTACAACAGAAACAGTCAAATGATATGTCACAACAGCTAATGTGAGAAGAGACCGGGTTGAGAAAAGACTTGCATTCGCACAAAACACTGTCTCAGCTAACCCAAGGCGAAATCTTATTCTGAGGCCTTTAATCAATTCATGCCACAATTAACATTATAAGTTACGTTTTGCATCATACATCTCATCATCTCATCTCATCATGTTCCTCTTGTACCTAGCGGTATCGAGGTAAAATATAAACTGCGGGAGAGTGCCCGTTTATGGGTTTCATGTATCGATATTCCCATGAACTCTGTTATTCCCTGTGCCCATCGTTTATGTGGTCGGCCTCTTCCTCTGCTTCCCTCTGGTCTGTACATCATTGCTTGTTATGGTATACTGTTAGTTGGTAACCTACTTACATCGCCAAACCATTTGACTTGCTGCCTTCGAATGAAATCTAGCGCAGCTATAACCCACACTTTAGTCCTGATTTCTTCATTGCTGATCTTATCTCTTCTTGATACATTGAGTAATCTTCTCAGGAATCTCATTTCTGTTGCTGCGATTTTTCTTTTCTCTTTTCCTGTCATTGTTAAGGTTTGGCAATGGTAACATAGAGTTGGTGGGAATATTGTGTTGTAAAGTGTTTTCTTAGTAGCTTTTGATACACGTTTGATCTTTAGTATTGGTACCATTTGTCCAATGAGTTGGTTTGCCTTATTGCATCTATTTTCGATCTCGTCTTCTGATTTGCCATTTGATGGTATTATACTTCCTAGGTACTTGAAACTCTTTACTCGTTTCATCATGCATGTTGTTGTAAAATCATTTTAGTATCTACATCATTACATACAACTATCATTTCACATCACTACATAGTATATGTCTTATGCCTCAAAACCACAAGTTCACTATCATCATATCGCAAACCATCATGTTTAATGAGTGATAATGATAGATATTAAGCACAGTAGTAGTTTGATTCACTCAAAGTTCAATCTTAATATTTCCCAAGTGTGCGTAACTGTGTATAAGTACCTATTACTTACAGTACTTGTTGGGGGAACTTGACATTTTAACCAGGGAGGGGAGATTGTCAGGGAGGAAAAATGCCCTGCCTAGTAAACAACTAACAGATGTAGACCTTGGCATCTAACCTCCTCCTTCCCACTCCATGGGAATACCAAGACTAGCTACATTTACCTTTATACGAGCCATTTCCAGCTGTGTGCATGTGTATCCAGGGACTTGGTCTTTATTCTGCCTATAAAATACAATTGTCCCGAGAGTTAACTCGCACCCTGTACATTGCCAGTGTGAGTAATAACTCAAGTAATAACTCAATTAGCTAACAAATAGGAGGTCCACAATATTCCTTAGTTTAGCACTTATGACACCATATCTTGATGTTGTGCAATTTGCTAGGCTGTAACCTGATCATATCTTGATTTTTTACAATCTTCTAGACAGTAACCTGACCATATTTTTATTTGTACACTCTGCTTAGCAGTATCCTGACCATACCTTGATGTTGTACAATTTGCTAGGCTGTATCTTGAACATATCTTGTTGTTGTACATTCTACTAGTCAGTAACCTGACCATATCTTGTTATTGTACATTCCACTTATTCGCGCTGTATCTCGGTGTGCATAACCTTTACCGGAATAACGTTGTCGGTGTGCAGCAAATGGTTTAGTTATGTGTGTGAGTTGACCATATCTTGATGTTGTACAATTTGCTAGGCTGTAACCTGACCATATCTTGTTGTTGTACATTGTACTAGACAGTAACCTGATCATATCTTGTTGTTGTACATTCTACTAGTCAGTAACCTGATCATATCTTGTTATTGTACATTCTACTTGGCTGTATCCTGACCATACCTTGTTATTGTACATTCTACTAGACAGTAACCTGACCATATCTTGTTGTTGTACATTCTACTAGTCAGTAACCTGACCATATCTTGTTGTACATTCTACTAGTCAGTAACTTGACCATATCTTGTTGTTGTACATTCTACTAGTCAGTAACCTGACCATATCTTGTTATTGTACATTCTACTAGACAGTAACCTGACCATATCTTGTTGTTGTACATTCTACTAGACAGTAACCTGACCATATCCTGTTGTTGTACATTCTATTAGGCTGTATCCTGACCATATCTTGATGTTGTACATTCTACTTGGCTGTATCCTGACCATATCTATCGCGATGTTGCAAGGAAAAGACGCTGGCAATGGATAGTATGTACATTGAGAAAATCTGGAAAAAGTATATCTAGAATGGTGTTAGACTGGAATTAACAAGGCCAAGGACATAGAGGGAAAACTAAAAACACACAGAGAAGAGAAGTAAAGACGGAGATGGATATTTTTTTCAGCGCTCGTTCGCTGTGAACTTAAACGTAGTCCGTACACACTACTTCCAGTAGTGATTGACTGAATTTTGCGTGGGATTAGCTTTCCCTATTAACAGTGTCCCTCGCCTTCAGGCGTACCCACTCCGGCTTCAGATATACTTGTAATTTACGTCCCCAAGTCAAGGACGACAGGTCAACACTTTAGTTGACTGTCCGGTGTAGGGGTTGAACCCCTTACCTCGGCATCAGCACACTGGATGTTTAAGAACACGCGTCTTTATCCATTCGGCCATGCTGACCTGCGGAGATGGATATTACGGAAAGGGCATTGCGGGAGCGACAGGCAATAGCAAAATATAGGACGGTTTGACGTGGGATGGGTGTTGTTCTATGTTCCTATACGGGTTAAATGGCAGGATAAGAAGACAAGAAACGATATAAAACGAATCAATGAGGTAGCGCGTTCAACCCCTACACGGGTCAGCTGGACTAAAATGTTGACTTCTCGTCCTTGACTTTGGGTCGTAAATTACAAGTACATCAGAAGTCGGGGTGGATTCGCCTGATGGTGAGAGACACTGGTAATAGGGAAAGCTAATCCACACGCCAAAGTCAAGGCCAGTGCATGAGAAGTAGTAGCACGTGTATGGACTTCGCTCGAGTTCACAGAAAGCGAACGTATTTAAAGGCAATACAGGACTCGACAAGACCAAGTTGAGAACCGCTGAAATAGAGCAACCAAAAACCACTGGGACCCCCAGAAACAAGGGCAGACAATTTAAGAGTCACACGGGAGGGGGGTGGGGTGATGTAAGGAGAGGGTAGACGTGGTGAAGCAGACGTCAGATCATACCATCAACAACTCTCAAGATGGGTCTAATGTTCAAGTAATCTGACTAGAAAGTTCACGAAAAGCAGGAACACACAAGAAAAAACGAAATGAAATTGAGAAGACAGAAGAGTCGTAAGAGCAGCAGCTAGTGAGTGTGCTGAATTGCAGGGGTGTCCTCACGATGATTTATGTCGCCGTCTTGAGGAAACTGAAATGAAACCAGGGGCAGTTTTATGGGGCGACTAGAAATTTTATAGGTATATTTTTATATGCCGGACAGGAATTGGGGTGTCTGGTGAATGGCTTTATTGGAGCGATTTTAGAACAATGATCTTTATAAAGATGTATAAGGTGAAGACTGGTGGAGATAGATTGAATAACACACTTTGTTTCGATAGAGGCAGCTATACTGTGCAGATTCGGTAATGTACTTGAGTACCCAGGGGAAGTAATTTGATGAGGATTCAACGATATACTTGTGTCTCTGAGGGGAGACAAGCGATGTAGATTCAACAGTATACCTATGTATAAAGCGGGAACATTATGTGGTGTATTCGGCAATAGATCTGTGCCTCATAAATTGTTTTGTTTGAACAATGATCTCTGCAGTGACGTATGTACAGGAGATGTGTGAAATATATTAAATAACGTACTTTGTGCGCTGTGCTATGAGGCTTGTACAATATTCGTTGTTTTTAAAGGGGAAACTAAACGTGGTAGGTTAAACAGTTGTGTCTGTTTCCTGTAGTTATACTAAGTCAGCTGTGACCTATTTTCTTTTTTTAAGTTTCCGGTCTAACGAAGACGACGAAGGGTACTTCCAGTTTTGGTAAAAGATATAATAAGACCCACATCTTCTGTCGGAGGTTGTTAAGTTGAGTTGAGCTAAGAACGGACATCACTGCACTCAGGACATTCTCATGCTCCCCCAGTCCCCTCACTCAACAGTCAGCGAAGAGTCATATTACTAATCGTTCCCACCGCTATCTGATTAAAAGTTCTCCTGATCTCTCAGGTTTGAGATCCAGGACCCCTGACGATTCCCCGCAATCTCATTCTTTCCACATACGAGTTCTCAATCTGTTCATCCGCCTTCTCCACCTGGTCCCACAGGTGCACGACCGCCTCTCCCTTGTCCATAGGTAATATACCTTCAAGGGGTGCATTCTCTGCCAGCCTACTATCAGTCTGTTCATTAGGAGGTGTGGGCAGAGAGCATTCCATATTCACAAGAAAACATGCGCCAGATTTACATACCCAAGCCCACGCTTAAGGCGCCATAATTAGTGGAAGAGAGCTCAGAGAAGGAAGACAACTGTTACAGGAAGAATGAGTCACCTGAAAGTTGTCTTCAGGAGATTCAGAAATGGTTCCTGTGAGGGTATTGTGCCCAAGGCAAGAAACGAGGCTGTAGCTCCTGTTTCATCTGCTGTTGCCACAAAATAAACATTTGTTGAATTCTTTAAACTCAAGCACACGGGACATACCCATATGTGCTCCTTCCTCATCTTCAACAGCCAGCGAAGAGTCCAAATACTAATGGTACCAGTTGCAGTCTGGCTATGTGTCCACCTGACCTTTCCTCGGAGTACTGAGTGTCGGCCAAATTTTCTCGTCACTCCCTGAATGTCAGAGAGTGATGTATCTGTTGCTTGCTTGCTTGTGTTCGCTGGCTGTGAACTCCAGCGCGAAGTCCTGTATGCCGGATGAAAACATCCTGTTGTCCAATATCAGTGTGATGTCATACAGGGCCTGAGGTTTGCGTGAGTTGTCCCATGTCTGGCTTACTGGTGTGCAGACTGTTGGTTCCTCGCCGTACAGGCAGACACTCTCCGACTTCGGAGGATTCAACGATCCTACTGACTTTATCCAAGGCCCCGAATGGACCTGTTGCTCAGGACGCTCGACGAGGACTCGTCAATAGGTCTTGGCCAGTATATAACCCGGCCCTGTGCCTTGGAAACACCTCAGCGTCATATGTATCTGTTCATCCAGGCTATACACACGATCCAGACGTGTCAGGACAGGCCAGACCACATCTGTGTTAGCATGCTCCAATACCCCACCTTACGGTGCAGACCCAGCCAGTCTCTCCGTCTGCTCGTTTCCCACCACACTAGCATGTCCTGGTGAAAAGATTCAACAGATGCTCAATATCTTTGATTTTGTTTTATTGAAGCATTCCACTCTGTCAGAATCGTGCCTGTCTTCACCTTTTCCAACATACTCTGTGAGTCCGTTACAATCACGGCATATGCGTGTTGTCTGTCCTCCATCCAGCGGAACACACCGTGACTGCCTCCACCTCTATTCTTAGGTTAGATGTCACGGTATCATATGCCAGGTTCTCCTGCACTAAACGCCGTCTGTTACCCTTCGCCATGAACTATAGGTACTTATTTTGCCTTTTGGCGCAGAGCTATCAGTGTAGATGATTATATCACCTAGGCGCGAATTATCGTAAATCAATTTTCCACCTCCCATTCAGCGCAGCCTAAAGGCTAATCCTTGAACTCCCGGTTCAATGTAATTATGACCCTGCACATGCCTGACCTTTCCTCGGGCATTCGAACCCACTCCCAATGTTCTCAAACATGCACTCTTCTCTGAGTGTACCCTCTGCTTGAACCAATGGTGATTTTTCCTCATTTCAGTTTGTGGCCGTAACTGTATCCAATGCTTCATACAGGGTGTTTTCCTTGTCTCCAGCCACTGAGAGATATGATTTAGCCTGCAGTACCTAGAGCCTGTCCGCAATTGTTGGTAAAGCTAGGATGTATTTCATACATACCAGAATGGCGATGCATACCTGTCAGTCCAGCAAGGGTATGAGTGGAGTAGGAAGTTTCAAAACGGTGTGACCTCTGTGACACAATGTTCAGGCACACCGAGTAGTGATTAAAGGGAATTTTTTTTCTGCATTTCATCTGCGTTGGAGGACTTGCATTGAACGCAGTGGTGGCTACAGCAGAAATTGATAAATTTATTATTCCTTTGTTTACCTCCAGCATAAAGAAACAAAAAACAACATTTAAGGTTTTCATTTGAAGCCCCCTCGCATATCACGTCTGTCTGGCTGTGGGCATGCTGAGCGCTGAATGCACAACGACTCTGCGGGTTGGTTCATCATCGCAAGAAATATTAACACGAAGGGGGGGGGGGGGGAGGGGGGAGGGGGGCCGCAAAGTAGAGTCATCTCCTTAGATCTAGCCTTCATCTTTCTCCTCCTCCTCTTTAGCCCTCGCACGCAATTTTTTCTTCACTTAGCTCCCGTTCTCTTGACCGGACCTTCTCCTCAGCAATTTACCTAAAGACAGCAAGTCAAAGACAGCAGTTAATCAACACTGTTTTAATGAAGTTAAATTGGAAATGATATAGATGCCAAAAGGATGGTCTAGTACAGTTGTTTTCAAACGGTGGGGAATTCCCCCCCCCCCCCCACTCAGGGGGGAATTTTAGGGTTTCCAGGGGGAGGGGGGGATTAAGATTATTTCAAGATCGCGTTAATACAAGAACCGATTACTTGATATTGTTTTTCCCTTCATACTGTACGGTTCTGTACGTCTCATCCTCCTAAAATTCATTTTATAAAGTAAATAGACCCACAAATCACGTTTTATGTGGACGTCTAGACTTGTTTTAGTATGTGCTATTAAATTTACCTTCCATTATTACATATACTGTGTAGGGGCGGGCGGGAGTAGGAAATACGAAAGGGGGGGGGGGGGGAATGACGTTCTGAAAATATGATGAAGAGGGGCGCGGGCCAAAAAAGGTTGAGAACCACTGGTGTAGTACATTATGTCTTCATTGGTTCAGAAATATGATGATTCTTTCTTTGTCTCTCAAACTCAGCCCGGATCTGTTTAGAAAAGTCATCATCTATGTTATTATCATCCCAGTTATCTTCCCACACGTTGATATCCTCAGGTGTCTTTTCTTCACCAATCCAGTCTTCGGCGGGGAACTTTCTCAAATTCATCTTCTTCGAGCATTCCGAGATCTGGTTTCGTCGGACTGTCAGCCATGATGTTGCTTTTAGAAACCTGTGTTAGCAAAATGTGAGACAGCAACAGTCGCGACACTGAGGTCATCAAGGAGCAGCAGTAGAGAAGGCTACTTTGGCACCGGCAAAAAAAAACGATGCTCACTGTAACATCGCGAGGCCGCCAGCACGCGCGTCCCCAGTTAGCCACTGCCGTCAAGTTATCCGTCACAGGTCGAGACTGGAATCAGACGGACTAGACGCTTCTGGTCGGGACAAATCCTTCAACAAAAAAAAAGAAAAAGAAAAAAAGAGTGGGAGCAGGAAAGGTATTTATCGATTAGTTGAAATCGATAAGTGGGACGCCCTCATTAAGTGCAATCAATGGCTGGTTGTGTCTGGACCAAAAGTTGCGCAGCGTAACCAGAATGTGGTTTTGTTGGATAAGCGGGAATGATGAAGCGAGGTAACGTTTCTGTTGCTGGTGTTGTTGTTCTTGTTCTTCTTCTAGTTGTTGTTCTTGTAATAGTTTTGTTATTGTACTAGTTGTTGTTCGTGTACTGGTTGTTGCTCTTCGTGTTCATGGTTTGTTTGGTCTTGTTGTTCTCATTCTTCTTTCCATTGTTGTCTTTGTTGCTGTCTTTTTGTTGTTATGTTTGCTATTTGTTGTTGTTCTTGCTGTTGTTTATGTTGTTATTTTTCTTGTTCTTGCTGTTGGTTTTCTTTCAGTTCCTGTTGTTCTTTTTCCTTGCTGTCTTCTTGTTGTTATTTTTGCTATTTGTTGTTGTTGTTGTTTTTTATCTTGCTGTTGCTCTTGTTGTTGTCCTTTTTCTTGATGTTGTTTTTATTATTGCTCATACTGTTGTTGTTGTCTTTGCTTATATTCTTGCTTATGTTGTATATGTTTTTGTTGTTGTTGTTTTTCTTCATTACTATGTTTTCTTCTCCCTGAGCTTATTGTCGTTAGCTTTGTTCTTCTTCTTATTAGAATCTTTGCTCTTGTTTCTTGCTCTTTATGTTGTCCTTTTTAAAAAACTATTTTTATTGTTCTTATCATTATTGTTATTTTTTTTTAATTGTTTCAATTCTTGTCGTTGTTGCTGTTTCACTCTTGTTGGTGTCTTTGTTATTACTCTAATATATATTTTTTAAAATGTTCTTGCTGTTGGTTAGGTCGTTATTGTTCACCTTGATATTTTTTATTTTTGTTCTAGTTGTCGGTCTTTTTTGTTTCTTATTATAAATTCTGTTTTTGTTGTTGTTCCTTTTACTATTCTTGTTGATCTTCATATTGCTGTTCTTCTTGTTGTTTATGTTGTTGTTACTGTCGATGTTTTTGTTGATATTCCCGCTCATTGTCTTGCTGTTATTCTTTTTATTCTTATTGTGTCTGTTGTTGGTTTCTTCTTCTTCGTTCATCCGGAGTTTTTTTTTTCGGACGTGATTGCGTTGTGCCTGTTTACAGCAGAGCTGCGTTCTTGCGCCGTTAGGCCGACACATCCGACTTCTGCGGGCATTTGTTGACCGGGTTAACCTTCCCGGGGTGTTGTTGGTTTTGTTGTTTTTATGCTTCTGATTTGTGGTGTTGTTGTTTCTATTGTAGTTTTAAAGTACTATTGTTGTTTTTGTTTCTGTTGTTGTTGGTGGACTTGCTGATACTCTTGTTGCTGCTTTATTTTTTTGTTGCTGGTCTTTTTTTTTTTTTTTTTGGTATTGTTGTTTTATTTTTGTCCTTGTTTTCTGTTCTCGTTTGTTGTTCTTATTGCTGCTCGTGTTCTTGCTGTTGTTCTTGGTGTGGGTACGGATAATTTAAAAAGCTGTAACGGCTCTAAAATCTATTGACTCTCCCAACAGTATTTGCTTCGCTTCACATCACCGAAGATGAAGTCGGAGCACATATGGGAAGGTCCCGAGTGCAATGATGTCGGCTTTTGACTCTACTCTACTCAACTCAAATTACTGTAGTTTCTATTTTCGCTGTTTCTGTTCCCTGATAGTGATTTCTGTAGAAACACTCGGTTTTGTTTTTGTCACGTATTTTTCTGGCTACCAACCCATAATACCAAGTACAACACAAGTAAAGCAACACTTTTCTCATACCGTAAGACAACATTGGGAATATGATTAAGATCTCTACTAACAGTGACAGAACGGCGCTCCTGGGGTTAATGAAGCAGCGATGACTTCGACCCCTTTGCTTCGACAGATCAACGGTGTCCATTGTGTGAACCTAGATTCACTATTGTGGGTCATCAGCATCTTGTAGAAAGTCCATTGCAGAACTTTGCTCACATCACGGCCCGAAAAGTTTCTCGATTTAGTGCAAATTCTTCCGCCTCATGCACATTCATATATGGTGTGTATTTTTAATGACTGTGCAATTTTTGAAAATATTGCCGTTCCAAGTTTTGTATTTACCTACTGTGGAGTTCAAGCCACACAATACAACATAATAGGTAAATACAAAACTTGGAACGGCAATATTCTCAAAAACTGCACAGTCATTAAGAATACACCCTGTACAAAGTGTTTTTAATGTCCTGTGTCCATCTTCTTGATGGTTGATTCTTGCGTTTTATTCAAGGGACCATGCCTTCCATGGCTGTTCTTTCCAAGCCTCTGTACGTTCTTTTCAAGCCTCTGTACGTTCTTTTCAAGCCTCTGTACGTTCTTTTCAAGCTCAGTAACGTATGGACAAAAGTATGTCCGTTTCGGTATTTCTTTGTATTAACAAAGTGTTTGATTTTCAGTATTTCTTTGTATGGATAAAGTATTTCAGTTTCAGTATTTCTTTGTTCGGACAAAGTGTCCGTTTCGGTATTTCTTTGTATTAACAAAGTGTTTGATTTTCAGTATTTCTTTGTATGGATAAAGTATTTCAGTTTCAGTATTTCTTTGTTTGGACAAAGTGTTTCAGTTTCAGTATTTCTTTGTATGGACAAAGTGTTTCAGTTTCAGTATTTCTTTGTATAGCAACGTGTTCCAGTTTCAATATGTGTTTTTATGGACAAAGTGTTTCAGTTTCAGTATTTCTTTGTATGAACAAAGTTTTTCAGTTTCAGTATTTGTTTGTATGAACGAAGTATTTCAGTATCAGTATTTATTTGTATGAACCAAGTATTTCAGTTTCAGTATTTCTTTGTATGGACAAAGTTTTTCAGTTTAAGTATTTCTTTGTATGGACGAAGTTTCAGTTTCTAAGACATGGTGCAGTTTTTAAGCCCGGTTTCTTCAATGGTCAGATCTTGTAGAATGCCAATACTCTTTATCTTCTTGGCCCACGATATTCTCAGAACTCCTCTATAACATTTGAGCCCAAAAGCCCCAGTGGGTGGCGGAAGACAATTCAACCGTCTTTTCAACCAACAACAAAAGTGATTGTAGGTGATTGCGTTAACCACCATGTCACCAAGTCACCTCTTAAACTTTTAACTCAACGTCGACTTGATGGCGGTTCAAACCCAATCACTGTCGTTTGGCGATTTTATGCTGACTTTTACCGCACCCAGAACGAAACATCTTTTAAAACAACTCGTGCACGTGTTAATCTACATTTTAGTTATTCACCGTAGATAATTGCAAATGAGATACGAGGGTAAGTTAATAAGTAAACTACAAACGGCTGTAGAAAATAACTGAATATGATAACAACTTGAAACCAGTTTATTTTTATACATACATTGCCCCTTTATTTCTCAACATAATTTCCACCAACATTGATGCACTTATCCCATCGTTTTATCAGTCCTCTCAAACCGGCTGCACAGAAAATTCCCATTTACCTGCCATCCCAAAGAATTGTGTGACTTCCTTATTGACTGGCCCTCGTAACTTTTTCTACCCAGCTATGCACCGCTTTCAGGGACAATCATTTGTCAGCATAAACACTTAAAACCCACCTTGGCGGTAGACATTTCGCGAATGACGCGGAAGTTGAATGTGAAGCGAAAACGTGGTTTAGAAAACAGAGCACGCAGTTCTATGCAGCCGGTTTGGGAGGACTGATAAAACGATGGGATAAGTGCATCAATGTTGGTGGAAATTATGTTGAGAAATAAAGGGACAATGTATGTATAAAAATAAACTGGTTTCAAGTTTAGTTATTTTTCTACAGCCATTTGTGGCTTCCTTATTGACTTCCCCTCCAATTTCTGTTGTTTATTTTCCATAGCAGATTGTACGCCATTCTTTTATTCAATATCTTTTACGAAGTACAATTCATTACTTCACTGCTTGTTCTTTTCTTCACCTGTCCTCCTTCTTGTCTTTATATGTGTGTCTATTTTTATATGACTGTGTACTAATGTATCTATATATGTATGTGTGTCTGTTCTGAGTGTCTGTGTATGTCTTTATATGCGGCTCCGTGATTATATGCCTGTTCCTCTGTGTGTGAGTCTTGGTTTATCTATTTGTGGATCTGTGTGCGCTATCATGCATGTCTTTCTGTGCCATTGTGTGGCTATACGTGTGTCTGTTTATCTGTGTACCTGTATGTGTATATATGTGGATGTCGTCTGCACGTACGTGTATATGCATACGTGCCTGTGTAGGGATGTGTTTTTATGTGTGTCGCTGTACACAGGGACTTCAAGTCTCTACGTGAGTGTATATGTGTATATAATGTGTGTATGCTCAAAGTTCATACTATTGTGTTTACTGGAACAGGAATTTAATATGCGTAATAGTGAATATATAATTACTGTGTGAAAGATCAGTGGTAGGACGGGCCGAATGTAAGACAGACAGACCTGCAGTCACAAATAATTATCCAGTTAATTTCCCTGCAATGTTCTGTTAAACCTGTGGCCCAGTACGGCCATATTCGTCAAGCATTTTTTCTGGCTTACTTTCCCAAGTCCCTTTTCAAGTGGAAGAATTTAAAACGTAAACTGAGCAGGGAATATCAACAAAAACAGGAAACTTGTAAAGCCTTAGTGTTGAAGAATACATTACAAAGAAACACATTCCTAAACCCCCCCCCCCCCCCCCCCCCAACAAAACAAAATATGGTCACCTTTCGGAAATTGCACACTTTTTAATATATAAGAATTGATTTTGGGAAAAACTGCAGACGTTTCAATAAAATAAGAATTGATAATGGGGGAAATGCAAACGTTTTAATTAAATAAAAGTAGGCATTGGTGAGAACTGCAAACGTTTTAAAACAAATAAGAATTGGCATTGGGAGAAAATGCAGAAGTTTCAATTTATGAGAATTAATATTGGGGAAATCTGCAACAGTTTTAGTATAAAAGAATTGATATTGGGAAAATATGCAACAGTTGTAATTTACAAGAACTGATATTTTGGAAATCTGCAAAAGTTGTAATATATAAGGATTGATACTGGGAAAATCTGCAAAAGTTGTAATAAATAAGGATTGATACTGGGAAAATCTGCAAAAGTTGTAATATATAAGGATTGATACTGGGAAAATCTGCAAAAGTTGTAATAAATAAGAATGTAAATCTCATATCTCATCCATGTCCCCAAAAATAAGAAAGGATATCCAGAGTGTTACGCACGCGACATCGCGGTGCAGACTAACACGGTGACGTCACATGATAGTTTAAAGATGACCACCCCACTTTTGACATGCAACATCCGTTCTTTTATTAGTGAAGGGGTGAAACCTGTAGAAATTCATCGGCGAATGAGGTCCAGTATGGTGATGCTTGACTGTCAGTCCAGCAATTGTGAGTGGAGTAGGAAATCTCAAAACGGCGTGATTTCTGTGACAGACTTTTCGGTCCGATGAAGAGGTATAGCAGGTGGTGTATGAGTGATTATACACGCGACCAAGAGAATTGATATCTACATGAATCCAAACAATTTATTGGCGCTGGAGGACTTGAATTTAACGCACTGGTAACTCCATCGAAAATTGATGCATTTGTTCTCTACTTTTTGAGAATATATTAACAAACAAACAAACAAACAAATTAAAAAAAAAAAAACAGTTGAGGTTTTCACTTGAAGCCCCCTCGTACTAATAAATATTTATTATTATTATTAATTATATTATTTAATATTATTACGAGGGCTGTGCCAAAATCAACTTTCGATTGGCTGGTAAAAATAAACCGGTTGCCATATTGACACCGTCCATTGCTCGCATCATTCAGTAGTCGTTTAGCTCACTACACGTCAACCTACAGTCGCGTTTGTTCAGTGGTTCACTAATCCCGAACGAATAAACATGCACACTGTTATTGCCTTTCCCGCCACCTGTGTAATTCGTGGTGTGATTTGTTTTCTTCAAGCAGAAGATAAAAAATGCGGTCGAGATGCATCGTATTAACAGAATACATTACGCAAAATATACAGAATACAATGAGAATTGTAAAGAACACAATGACTACAAAGGTATGATAGAATCGCTAATACGGAACTTATGGAGAGAACAAGGCAGATTCAAGCAAATCAAGTGGTGAGAAAAGACGCTGGCTAAAGAAGAAGAAATAATTTAATATATGTTTATACAGTTAATAGAATGCGCTCGTCTGACAGACGTGTTATTGTGTAATAAGATGCGGTTCAGAAAACATGCTTAGAAACATCCAGTGTTGGGTGATTTTTAGTTACATTTAAAAAAAAAAAGTTAAGTTAGCTGCTTGGACTTTTCAGGACATCGAAATCAACCCATTATTTTCCAACTGTTTATAATTACAATGCAGTTATAGATTTTAAGTTTTATAATATGCCATTGCTTTCTGAACGATCGGTGCCCATACGATCGAAATCAACCCAAAGAGGTCTGATTCCAAATACTACGCAGCTAATTACGAACCACCAACTCAGTAAATCTGGGGATTGTAAAATGCGTTCACTGTTCCTAGGTCACAGCGCCGGCAAATGTTGCATGTCCTTTACGGGACGTTTCGTTCAACCCCAACACCCGGTTGATTATTGCGAGACAATATTTACTTTCAGTATTTTGCCATTGCTTTCTGAACGAGAAATCAATGCTGAGGTTGCAATTGACCGGTCTAGGGAATGAATCTCGTGCACTGATGTCAGAAGGTCAACCTTGGGTTGAAGGCAACATTCTGCAAAGAACATGCAACATTTGTTGTTACAGGTTTGATTCGTGATCTAGCAATACAAAAAACTATCAATATCTCACGGGTTTATTTTCATCCATGTAATGTATTCTCAACATGCTTCTCAAAGTCATTACAGTACCTCACTGACGGAATAGATGTACTCAGCACTCTACTGCAATACACTCTGCAGCGAGACACTCTACAAAGAGACACTGCTGGAGAGACACTCTACAACCAGATACTCCATAGCTAGACACTCTACAATGAGTTACTCAAAGGCGAGACCTTCTACAATGAGACACTCCACAGCTAGACACTGTGAAGAGTTACTCTATAGCTAGACACTCTAAAGCGAGTTAATCTATAGCTAGACGCTCTATAAAACATTTCTCTATAGCGAAACTACAGAAAGGTTACTCGGCAGCTGGACACTCTGTAGCGAGACAACGTACACCGAGAAACTCCACAGTTAGACACTCAACAGCTAGACTACAACGAGACACTCCGCAACTAGGTACTCTACAACAAGTTACTCGATAACGCTACACTCCACAGCTATACTCTCGAAAGCGAGACACTCTTCAAAGAGACACTTCACTAGTTGAAACTATATAGTCAGAGACTTAAACATTAGACACTCTACAGCCAGAGACTCAAAAACTAGACACTCTACGGCCAGAGACTCAACAACTTGACACTCTACGGCCAGAGACTCAACAACTTGACACTCTACGGCCAGAGACTCAACAACTAGACACTCTACGGCCTGATTTCGACAACTAGACATTCTACAACGAGACATTCGTCAAAGATACGTTCGACAACGAGACAATCGACATCGAGACACTCTACAGCTGAATACGCCACAGCTTATCAATCTACAGCTAAACACTATACAGCAAGACACTCAACAATTAGACACTCTACAACGAGAGACTAGACACTCGACTACGAGACACTCGAAGGGGAGACGTGCAAGAGCCAGACACTGGACATTGAGACACTCTACAGCTAGACACTCAAATACGGTCATAGCTGCAATTTCTATCATCCATCTGTACAGGTAACCATGGAAACCGGCAGTCCAACCCCGGCTATTGTTAGAAGCTAGATCACAAATAGATTATTTGTGTCCCTTATGAAACAGCATAACACAGACGTAAGTAGAGATGCAACTGTCTAGGTTCAGTGATAACAATAGGTGGGGAATCAACACAGCAGTAGGTAGAGATTCAACTGTCTAGGTTCAGTGATATCAATAGTTGAGAAAACAACACTGAACTAAGTAGAGATTCAATTGTCTAAGTTCAGTGTTAGCAATAAGTGGGACAACAACACGGAGATAGCATTCAGAATCATCCAAGGACAGGCAGCGTTCCCTCAGATGAAGAACATTCTGTTTGAGTCTGTTCAAGGAAGACAAAGAACTACTATCTGAAGAAAAAAAAAGTTAAACAAAAACAATTTTCGATGTAGTCACCACTGCATTCAATGCAAGTCCTCCTGCGCCGATAAAGTGCTTGGATTCTTGTAGAAAAGAATTCTCTTGGGCGCGTGTGTAACCATTCACGCGCTACCTGCTGTACCTCTTCATCGGACCGCATAGTTTGAAACTTCCTAATCCACTCATACACTTGCTAGACTGACAGGCGTGAATCACCATATTGAACTTTCATTCGCCGATGAATTTCTATAGGTTTCACACCTTCATTGATTTTTTTTTTTTTTTTTAAAGGATAACAGAAAGCAGCTCCTCTTTAGTGCATGTCAATAGTGGGGCAACCATCTTTAAACTGTCTTCATGATGTCACCATTTTCGTAAGCTCCGTGACGCCACGAGCTTAACACTCTTGACATCCGTAATAACAATATTGACAGGTTACAAGACAATGACATGGTTATTATAATTTCTATCACACTTTTACGGTTTTGATTTGAAACCCCCCTCATAAATTCACCCAGATCCTAGATGAAAAAAAATGGATATAAACGACAGTCGTGACATTTAAAACGCTACACACAGAACCAAGACAAATGGTGCTGGATGAACTAAGACGGTGGCATGGGTGAATATCATCAGCAGAGTTGATCCAGAACACCAAAGACATAGACCTATGGAGAGACATGAACGCCAACGCCAGCTGACAAGGCACGTGGATGATGATGATGAGATGATGATGATGATGATGATGATGATGATGATGATGATGATGATGATGATGATGATGAGATGATGATGATGATGATGATGATGATGATGATGATGATGATGAACATCGAATGATTATTGATCGTCCTGAAAATATGGGGCAACCACCTTATACCCAGTATGCTCCAGGACAGGTAAAGGGTGCTGGAGATACGTATACATTTCTATATGTTTGTTTTTTTGTGCCGTGTCTTGTAAAATAGGAAACACTTGAAACGAGGGGAAACTGGAAACTGTATAGACAACGAAACTTCGTGATCTCCAGCCACAACACTTGTGTCCTCGGCATTTGGGGTCAGCAGTTCACGCTAGCATACAAGTCTGGATCTTAATGATCAGGATCAGCCCGGGTTAGTAATTTCGATAAGAAATTAATGAAGAATATTGGAAGTGAAAACTCCATGAGAACGGGTGCTCAGTGAATTACTAATAGAAAATTAGAAAATAGCAATGGTTAGGTTTGTGTAACTCTGCGAAACAAGTGAGAGATAGTTTAGTTTAGGGATCACCATCACGGCATACAAGTGTAACTCATAAGTGCTCTGTTCTACTCCTAACTCAAGCCTGAGTCCGGAGAATCTCAGTTCAGTGCACGAACTCCGTAGCATCAGCCAGGATCCTGAAATACTTTAGGTAGATTTTTAACTCGAAATTTTGCCCGGGCAGCACCGTTAGGCTACTCTTTTTCGATTTCCAACTGCCAAAGGATTTTTTTACGTGCGCAACAATACACACGGGTATCCGATCTCACTACCCAGAGAACAGGGAAAGTTTGTTACTAGAAGTCCACGTGAAAAAAAACCAGGCCCTCACCGGGAATTGAACCCGAGACCTCCAGCACTCGAGGCGGACACCATACTTCGAAACCACTCAGATCCCCTGAGTGAGAGATAATAAATACCCAGTGTACGTACCGTACAACGAACTCCATTACAGAAAACGTAAATCACAGGGGAAAACATCAATGATGATAACAAAACCACAAAAAAAAAAAAAAACATAAGTTATACTGCGACACAACGAATCGACGTTTCGATCATAAAAATCTTCATCGGAAACAACACAAACAGAAAAAAAAAACATAAAACTAGAAAATGTAATAAAATTAGACAAGCAGTGTTCTTTAGTCAGACAATATCGAGAACATCGTGACGATCTGAAAGATCGGCGTGCATCCAAATGTTTGAGCACTATAATAAAGCAAGGCTATAAATATCCCTTTTTTTTGTCTGGGTAGATTTCATAGCTTAAAATCTACACTGGACAGTGACCAAATGGAGCCGACTGTTTGTTTGGTATTTTCTACTGCCGAAAGAATTTTAACTTGGCGGTAACATACAGACATGTATTTAAATACTTCGTCCTTGTCCGAAGTCCGGAAGTTCGTACAAACCTCCATGAACAGTAAGACGTATATCTTCCTATTCTTATGTACTAGCATCCCACATCGCATGCATTATTAATCCTGCTTTCATCTTCTTCTATCACCAATAAACCCCACCTGGGGCATGGACTCTCAACCATTAGTCTTTATTCTTTAGTCGCGGTTCCAGCTTCATGGCAACGGGACGTCCCCATTATGCTCCCTTCCTGTGCTAGTGAATATCACACAAAATGCTCATCACTGCCCCACGTGAAAAGTGGAACAGACAGGAGTCTTGACAAACCAACAGCCCGCTCAGGTATACTGTGCATAATGCCGCCGCCAGAATTCCAACACAAAAGTCATCCACAATAAAATACAGTTCATCGTCGATGGTAGCAGCAGTCACTAGAAAACCAGCATTACTGCATAAACAATCCAATCAGTTCTGCTACAAGCCGTCCGCCATTATTCCGAACATGCAGTTCACGCGACAAACAACCGCGGACATATGTAAAAGCATTTCCCACGAAATTCACAGCTTACAGTATCCCGCCACTAACTCAACCTATGTGCAAGGCGACGGAATCATGCACTTCCAGTCCATCATGAGGAAAATGCGAATGCAAACGGTCGCCATACTCACTCCAAGTCCTCCTATCCGTAGCTATCCCATGCAGCTCCGTCCACGTCCTCCCCATGTTATTCATTTCTATTTCTTCTTCTCTCCTCCATGTATTGTTAAGCCTTCCTCTATTTCTTTTACCTTGTGGATTCCAGCCAAAGCCCTCTCTAGCTATGCCCTTCTCATGTTCTCAATGTATCTCCTACCCAGCAGTAGCGTCTTTTCTTCACCTCTTGTTCTTTCCACGATTTCCACATTGTGGATTCATACCATTTTATTTCTTCTGTTTTGCTTAGGCACCAGTTTGTGAATATTTGTAGTTTATTTGTAATCATTATCGTTGTTCTCCATCTTTCCAATCCATACAGCAGTACATATTTATATTATATATAGTACATACATATATAGTACATATTTAACGTTAGAATTTATAATATAATTTAGAAATGATAGTTACCAAGATTGGTACTTGGGTAAAATGATAGTTACAAAGACTGGTACTTGGGTAAAATGACAGTTACACAGGTTAGTACTTGGATAAAATGATAGTTACAAAGATTGATACTTGGAAAGATGTATATTTGCAAAGACTGGTAGTTGCAGAGATTGTACTCTCTTAGAGTGGTGCTCGTAAACACATATATTAGTACTCGAATAGACTGGTGCTCGTATACACATATATTAGCACTCGCATAGACTGGTACTTGTAAACACATATATTAGTACTCTTGTCGAATGGTAATCGCGTAGATTGGTACTCACATAGAATGGTAATCACATAGATTGGTACTTGCAAAGAAATGAAAGAGGTGGTTTAAATTGTCATTACTGAGTAAAACAAGCACACGGGGTGCTGTACCCATTTCTAGACATGTCCACGGTGACTGAATTACGCAACGACAGACCAAAACAGACTTCTCATTACTGAAGACATCATGTGTCAGCAAGGAAACCCGTTAAGAACAGAACAAGCAGTCCTCGTTGCTTCCTTTGTTGCGAAGACACCTTGTCCATACAGGAAACCTATCCAAGACATCTGTCTACTTTCAAGCAGTTTTTAGTTTCATTTGTGTCTCTATTTCCACTGTGTCGTTCTGAAAACTTTTTCTTCTGTCTTTCATCGCCTATTGGAGCATAGGCCTTTAACTAACTCACAACAAGTCTTCCTATCTATTGCCATCGTCTACACTATCTCAATGCTCTTACATAATGATCTACACCGACGGGTCAATGGTGAGAAACAGACGTAGTGGCTGGGATTTAATTGCGAAGGTTAATAGGCGATGCTTGAAAAAAAAAAAAAAAAACAACCGAGAGTCTGGCGTATGGGACAACAACTTCCAGCGTGAGAATGGAGATGGAAGCAGTAACAGCAGATTTCGGATGGTTGGAGAAGACAGCAGCAACACACACTGTATTCATTACGGACTCACGGAATATGTTTAGTAAAGTGGGGAAAGGGATGTTTCGTGTAGAATGGCTTGCCTCGCTTGAGAGATCACAGATTGTAAGAATTGTATGGATTTTCCGCCCTGATCATGCAGGAGTGTGGGGTAATAAACTGGCCGATAGACTGTCAGATAATGCACCTCTTAGTGGTTGATTACCTATGGACACGGGAGAGGTGGTCGTGAGTCTGTGGACAGGTGGAAAAAGCGGTGGAACAGAATGAGAACCCGTATGTGGAGATAATGATATGGCGGGGAGTCTGCAGGAATTCTGGACGAATCTCAATACTGAGAGGGAAGATCAGGAAAACTTTCAATCAGATGGCAGATGGAACGATTAGTAGTATGACTCTTAGCTGGCTGTTAAACGAGGGGACGCAGTTGGCGTGGGAATGTCTTAAGTGCAGTGATGTAGTTTCTTAGCTCAACTCAACTCAACTCTTCCCAGAATATTCATCTCTGTCTCTAATTCTCTTCCTCGTGTTTTGTCTCCCATTATTTCTTTGGCCCTGTAGGTTCCTAGTTATAATATTATCAGGCTTTCTCAGTGTATGTTCCAGATGCAGCACTTGAGAATTTCTCACCTCGTGTTTCGCTAGAATTTATTTAGTAATCTCCGTAATCTCTGCGTTAGTGATTCAGCCACACACTCCTTCTGTTCTGCGCAAGTACAGGTTAATAAACGTTTGTGATTCATTTATAATCTGCTTGAATCTTAAGCAGATTAATCTGCCCTTACCTCTCTGACCTTACCTCTTTGTCCTTACTTCTCTGTTCTTACTTTTCTGTCCTTATCTCTCTGACCTTACCTTTTTTTCCTTAGCTCTATATCCTTACCTCTCTATACTTACCTCTCTATTCTTACCTCTCTGACCTTACCACTCTGTCCTTACCTCCGTGCCCTTACCACACTGCCCTTACCTCCCTGTCCTTACCTCTATGCCCTTACTACCTGCCCTCACCTCTATGCCCTTATCTCTATGCCATTACCTCTAATGACAATCATAAATTGATTAGAGAAATTAGTCGTAGACAGTCAAAAATTTTTGGACATGTTATGAGAAGAAATGGATTGCAGAACTTAGTGGCAACTGGCAAGATCGAAGGGAACAGATCAAGAGGAAGACCGAGAGGAAAATACCTGGATGGCTTGGCCACATGGCATGGTCGAGACAGGAACATTGAGCTGATCCACGACTCTCGTGATCGAGTTAAATGGTGAGTCATGACCGCCCACGCTTTCCGGCATGACACGTGATTGATTGATTGATTGATTGATTACCTCTATAACCTTACCGGCATGCCCTTACCTCTATGCCCTTATCTCTCTGCCATTATCTCTATGCCCTCACCTCTATGCCTTTACCTCTATGCCCTTATCTCTCTGCCATTATCTCTATGCCCTCACCTCTATGCCCTTACCTCTATGCCCTTATCTCTATGCCATTATCTCTATGCCATTATCTCTATGCCCTCACCTCTATGCCCTTACCTCTATGCCCTTATCTCTCTGCCATTATCTCTATGCCCTCACCTCTATGCCCTTACCTCTATGCCCTTATCTCTATGCCATTATCTCTATGCCCTCACCTTTATGCCCTTACCTCTATGCCCGTATCTCTCTGCCATTATCTCTATGCCCTCACCTCTATGCCCTTATCTCTCTGCCATTATCTCTATGCCCTTATCTCTCTGCCATTATCTCTATGCCCTCACCTCTATGCCCTTATCTCTCTGCCATTATCTCTATGCCCTTATCTCTCTGCCATTATCTCTATGCCCTCACCTCTATGCCCTTACCTCTATGCCCTTACCTCTATGCCCTTATCTCTCTGCCATTATCTCTCTGCCATTATCTCTATGCCTTCACCTCTATGCCCTTATCTCTCAGCCATTATTTCTATGCCCTTATCTCTCTGCCATTATCTCTATGCCCTTACCTCCCTGTCCTCACCTCTATGCCATTACCTCCATGCCTTTACCCCCATGCCCTTACCTCTATGCTCTTATCTCTATGCCATTATCTCTATGCCTCACCTCTATGCCTTTAACTCTGTCAGAAATGTAGGGTAGTTGTCGCCAAGTTAAGTACTGTTACAGGCGAGCAACCCATATTTGTCAGAAGTGGCTATTATTGACACCGGAGAGGCGACCAATTTGTCAGACGATTAATTTGATTTCCAGACTTTCTGTACATTATGACAGTAGTGACTGTTCCTCGCATTGGTGTTTCTTTTTGTGGCGGATAAAAACCTATAGACTCCAGATCCCAGAGAGAAACTCGGGACAAAATAGATATGGCTAAATAAAGATTAAGCCATTGGATACTCAAGAGTACAGCTAAGAATGGCTCGTTTACAAGATAAAATTAGCTTATTTTGGCCCCCCCCCCTTTTGTTTTTTTCAAGGAGTGGGAAGGAGAAGGTTAGATGCCACAGTTTATGTCGACTAATGGACTACTAGGCATGTCAAGTTATTCCCTCTGACAATACTTCCTGTCTTTGCGTGTAATTACGCCCCCTATCTAGGCACACACACACACACACACACACACACACACACACACACACACACACACACACACACACACACACACACACACACACACACACAAAATCACAATCACAAGTATGCACACTTGGAAAATAATAGATAACTATAAGTTAAAGCAAACTACAACTCTTCATTACTATCACAATGACAAACTGATTATTTGTAGAATGATGATAAGTACTGTGATCCAACAGTTACAACTTTCACATATAGTAAGTAAATACATAAAACCTTAACGTAACGTCGTGTAGAATGTCTAGATCTGTGGTATGATGTCAGTAATGTAAGTGAGATGATGCCTCGAATCCAATAGGATTCCACTACAGACCAGTAAAAACAGTCGGTCGGTATTCGGAAGCAGTGTTCCTTCCTAGTCTTTCCTCGTTGTCACTGAACCAGAACCTGGTACTCTTGGTGAGACCTGATCTGGAAATAAACACTTCGCAATGAAATTTCCCCGACCTGTCCCGTCTCGCGTCTGCCCGTCACTCGCGTTCCCTGGGACCACGGTCGGCAGTAGGTTTGATCCTTAAATCTCTCAGGTTGGTACACCTACTAGCATTTCTATTGGGACAACAGATGTTCCTTTTTGTTTCAAATTTGCGATTTTACAGACGTAGAATCCAGTCTTTGAATGTTGGTCTTTTCTTTGGTCTTTTCCTTGGTGTTTCTTTTTGTGACGGATAAAAGCTTATAGACTCCAGATTGTGTCATAGATTGGTGGATACAGAGAAGCGTGATTTAAGCTGTATTTCTCTAATTTCCTATTATTTCTTAATTTTTTTATCCAACTTGATTGTAGACCGCGATCCATTCTGGGATGATATACGTGCGTTCTGTGACAACCTCACTGCCCTTACCTCCCCGCCCTCATCTCTGTGCCCTTATCTCTATGCCCTTAACTCTCTGGCCTTATATCTATGCCCCTATCTCATTGTCCTTACCTCTCTGTCCTTACCTCTGTGCCCTTACCTCTATGCCCTTAACTCTATGTCCTATTCTGTCAAGTTTGATTAAGCAAACTAACTGGAAAAAAATAATAATTACATCCCTTAAATATTGCAAGCGACTCTGCTATTCCCAGTGGAGCCCAAGTATGACGTCCTTTATTTGTGTGTTTCAACCTTACAACTTCGGTTTAATTAAAAGTGTTGTTCTTACTACTGGTTTAGTCGGTGTCGTTTATTATTGTGCTATTGTTGTTTGGTGTACATTGCCAGGCTTGAAGCTAGCAGAGAGCTGGAGCATCAGGCTAAAGATGTTGCTACGAGACTCGCTAGTTTTTATGATAGTTTGTGAACATGAGGTTGTCGTATAGACACCTGGCAAGGTGGGGAAGGAGAGAGGAGGGTGACATGTGATCACGACGAGGTTCTAATCGTCACCACCGCAAACTGGCTTCTTTCATGTTCTCTTCATCATCGTCTATTCTTCTCCTCGTCCTCCTCTCCATTCCTTAACCAGCGACTGTTTCTACGTTGTCGTTGTCTTCTTCTTCTTCCTCTGCTGCTGCTGCTGCTTTTGCATCTGCTCCTCTGCCTCTTCCTTCAACGTCGGAAAAGAATGTATAATATAAAACTTGAAAAAGAAGAGAAAATGTAAATTGGCCCCTGTTCTTTCGATTTTTAAATTAAATTTAACCGCACGCGTAATGTGTGTGTGTAAGTGTGTGTGTGTGTGTGTGTGTGTGTGTGTGTGTGTGTGTGTGTGTGTGTGTGTGTGTGTGTGTGTGTGTGTGTGTGTGTGTGTGTGTGTGTGTGTGTGTGTGTGTGTGTGTGTGTGTGTGTGTGTGTGTGTGTGTGTGTGTGTGTGTGTGTGTGTGTGTGTGTGTGTGTGTGTGTGTGTGTGTGTGTGTGTGTGTGTGTGTGTGTGTGTGTGTGTGTGTGTGTGTGTGTGTGTGTGTGTGTGTGTGTGTGTGTGTGTGTGTGTGTGTGTGTGTGTGTGTGTGTGTGTGTGTGTGTGTGTGTGTGTGTGTGTGTGTGTGTGTGTGTGTGTGTGTGTGTGTGTGTGTGTGTGTGTGTGTGTGTGTGTGTGTGTGTGTGTGTGTGTGTGTGTGTGTGTGTGTGTGTGTGTGTGTGTGTGTGTGTGTGTGTGTGTGTGTGTGTGTGTGTGTGTGTGTGTGAAAAGCTATATTATACAATAACTCCCTGTCGTTAAATGCAAGACAAAGAAACTGTAGACATTTAGCTGATATGCAAGAAAATCCATTGCAGCTCAAGGATATCATGGCCAGACAAAATCAGTACGGACACGAGGAGACAGCAGGCAACACTTTGTAATATCAGGAGAAGGCATCAACTGAAACAGTGTGACAACTGCAACGATGAACGGAAAAAGAGAACGCATGTAAATCATAGATCATTTCTCAGCCACTTAAAAAGCAAATTGAGGCTTATGAACTCAAATGTTACATAACACTTCTTAAAATATAGCGGACGACGAAGGAGATGTGGACAAAGAAGAAGCGAAATACTTTCAAGCTACAAGATCTTAACATCGAAGAAAACTGACTCGTAAATACAGTGGTACCTCGGGTTACGAACTTAATTCGTTCCAGAACTCAGTTCGTAACCCGAAACGTTCATAACCCGAAACATTGAAATCAATGAAATAAAGACAATCCGTTTCAAGATGAAAGAATCGTTCTTTTAAAAAAAATAACATTCGGTCGTTTACCTGACAAAACTCAAAGAATACGTGTACTTCACGTTTTAAATAAAGAGAATGAAAACAACCAAATGAATTAAATGTAAAATAAAAAGAGATTTAGTATATCTTTATTAGCAGGAAAACGATCATTGGAAATTTATCACTTTCTTTGCTATTCTGAATCATTAGTTTCAGGAGTATCTTGTCGCTGTTTCTTGGCAGCCGACTGGGAATCTTTCTGCATGCACCAAGCAACTATCAAGGGAAATTTGTCGCTTCATTTGCTGAAGAATCTTTCTGAAGTGGGTCATCGTCTTATGATAACACTGTTATCATTCATCACATATAGGGCATAGGGCTTGTTAGCAACAAGTTTTTTTTGGATGATGGTTCACAATGAAATCTTCGACGTCTGCCCACTTGCTGCAAATTTCTTTAATCCTGGTAGTTGAAACGGTCACTGACTCCTCATCATCGGACGACTGCTCCTCCATTAATGTCTTTAGCTATTCATTCTGAAGATCCACAAGCTCATCTGTAGTACTGTTTGTACTGTACGTGATCATTTGTCTTCAACGTTACACCCTGCTCTCTCTCTCTCTCTCTCTCTCTCTCTCTCTCTCTCTCTCTCTCCTCTCTCGCTCGACATCGTTCGTAACCCGAGGCACTGTTCGTTACCCGAGACATAACATTTTCGAAGTTGTTGTTCGTGACCTGAGGTGTTCGTAACCCGAGGTACCACTGTATCATGATGTCGCCGAAACTAAAATACAGAGTGTATTTTTAATGGCTGTCCAGTGTTTGAAAATATTGCCGGTCCAAGTTTTGTATTTATATATTATGTTACATGAACTTTACAGAGGGTTGACCGGCAATATTTTCAAACACTATAGTCATTCAAATTACACCCCATACTTTGGCCATATTAAATATCATAACAGTGTGGACAGAAGACTAGTAGAAGGTGCTGTTCCTGGAAGAAGAGGCAAGGAATGAGATGCCGAAGATGAACATAGATCATTGAAGACGACACAATGAGCATGCACATTCATGAGGCATGGGAACTGGACTCAGATCGAGAATTATTTCGGCGGGTCGTGAGGAGAGCGGTGCAGTGTAAGGGAATATCCTTTTATGACGATAACCCACATCAGTTAGCAAGAAACCTGAAGCTGATGATATATACATACATATGAAATTCTTATCTTTTCATATTCTGAAATGAGATTGTAAATCTTTGGGGACAAGATTGATTTCTCCATGTTTAGTGCAAGTTTTCTCTCTGTGTTTAAAAATTTTTAATACAGTTTTAAAGTGTTTATCATCGTCATCACATGTCATGCCCAAAAGCATTGGCAGTCATGGTTCACGCGATAACCAGAATTTTGTATCAAGTTTGCGTTCTTGTCCCGATTATGCCGTTTGGTCAAGATATCCCTGTATTTATCCTATCTTTGTTTTCTAATCGCTCTTTTCCCATCAAGTTTACAAATTTTCTATAAGTGTACAAGTTAGTTCTCTTCATAACAAGCCCAGCAGTTTTGACTGTCTACATGTAAATATTTTCTAACAAATTTACCGCTTTAATCTGCTCTTTGTTCTGCTGCGTCTTGTGCGCTTGCTCCTGCTGGCAGATTTACATTCTCTGTGGAGTAGTCAGTTGTGTAGGATGAGCTCCGGAATTTGCTTCGGTGCTCCATGGCAGCATATGGCAGTCTCTTAGACCCATGCAGTGAAGGTGTACTCGAGTCCGCAGCATCCAGACTTGAGTTTGACAATACTGGCCTGCTGGCTCTTGCTTGGCTTGTTGATCTACCATATTCTAGTTTGCTATCTTCTGTTTCCCATTTAATTTTCACAATTTATTTTGTTTTGCTCCTTTAAAACTGGGATGAAAGCGTTGCTCAGAGATTTCTTCGACCTTTGCCAGCTTATCTGCATCTATTTGTCAATGTTATCACAGTAGGCTGTAATACACTGATGGATTAGCTGTGTTCTTATTCTTCTTCGTTCGTCCGAAATGTTTGTTTTGGGCATAACTGAATTGTGCCTGTTTACAGCAGAGCTGCGATATTTGTGCCTTTCGGTCGACACATACAATTTCTTCAGCCATTTGTTGACCTGGTTAGCTTTCCCGAATGTTTCGTAGGACGTTCCACGTTCGATGCTGTGGTGTCATCTTAATCCCTCCATCCCAACTGTCCCATTTCTACACCAATAAGCAAAGCTAGTAAATATTTATATGAGCAGAAACATGTCTTCTTCGTCAATAAGCAAATGTGGGAAACATCTTATACCAGCAGAAACAGGTGTCTTCGTCAATAAGCAAAACTGGGAAACATCTTATACCAGCAGAAACAGGTGTCTTCGTCAATAAGCAAAACTGGGAAACATCTTATACCAGCAGAAACAGGTGTCTTCGTCAATAAGCAAATGTGGGAAACATCTTATACCAGCAGAAACAGGTGTCTTCGTCAATAAGCAAATGTGGGAAACATCTTATACCAGCAGAAACAGGTGTCTTCGTCAATAAGCAAATGTGGGAAACATCTTATACCAGCAGAAACAGGTGTCTTCGTCAATAAGCAAATGTGGGAAACATCTTATACCAGCAGAAACAGGTGTCTTCGTCAATAAGCAAATGTGGGAAACATCTTATACCAGCAGAAACAGGTGTCTTCGTCAATAAGCAAATGTGGGAAACATCTTATACCAGCAGAAACAGGTGTCTTCGTCAATAAGCAAATGTGGGAAACATCTTATACCAGCAGAAACAGGTGTCTTCGTCAATAAGCAAATGTGGGAAACATCTTATACCAGCAGAAACAGGTGTCTTCGTCAATAAGCAAATGTGGGAAACATCTTATACCAGCAGAAACAGGTGTCTTCGTCAATAAGCAAAACTGGGAAACGTCTGATGGTAGCCGAAGCATGATTACTGAGGAAATTGCAAAGAATACCGTTGGCTGATATGAAATTAAATGCGCCAATCATTGAAGACGCAGAAAAACTCTTATATTAATTTTTATTATATTTTTTTATTGGCATATCCAATTTACAGGACATCACTGTCAACACCAGCATATTACTGCTGTTGTTGATGTCTTGGCGAGTTTACGTTCAGTAGTTTGCCATTGCTTTCTGAACGACCAGCTCCCATACCAACACGTTAAAACCCAGCGCAACGCGGTCTGCTGCCAAATCGGTCGCAGATGTGTTTCGAACGCGGGTAAACGGGCTTACGAATTGTGTTCATAAGACCTTCACCATTAGATTAAATTTGTGTTCTTTTTTGCATATCACTTACTGTCACGTAAAATCTTGAAGTTGTCGATCGATGAAAATATGTCGCACCATGCGTCTGCAAGCAGCCGTCATTCTGTGATGTGTTGTTGATCGAGGAAGGACTGTCGCGCCATAGGTCTGCAGGCGGCAGCCATCCTTTGAAGTTGGAGACACTCTGTCTGGATGTGGGTCGTCTAGATGTTTTGTTGTGGGGAAATTATTCTCCAGATTACAGACGGCGGGACTTTTTGAAGTACTGGGACAAACCCCCAGATGAAAGCTGTTTCAGTTGTTTCCATCGAGTCGAAAAGGAAGAGAAAAATAGCTTCTAGATGTCTACTGTCTAGACAGACTTGTGACGTTATTCAGACACAGTATTAAAACAGTCGGGATAAACAACTTTGGCCACAGTCGACCAAATGTTGTGACACAACAAGGACGTGTATGTGATGTTCCTGGTTTAGAGTATAGCGAGAGACCACAGTGTCTTGTGTTGATTTACATCGGCGGACATTTAACCATTGTGTTATTCAGTAGCCTCAATTTCAAACCGGAATAAATATGTGGTATTTAATTTAATTAAAGAGACCTACATTAGATTATTCTTAGGAATCGAGTGTAGTAATGTGCGTTGATAGAACGTATTATAAGAGCGTCGGCTCAATATCGCGTAGCTTAAATTAGTTGGTGTGAGATATCATTTAACTCAGTGAGTTAAGGACAATGTAGTGGGATGATATTTAGGGAGATTGAGGATGATGGAGGGGGGGGGGGGGTGTGGAGAAAATGTCAAATGGTAGGATCTTCCAGTAGGGTATCTGCTGGGTTTCTGCCCTTTTCCTTTAGTCTTTCCTTGTCTTACCATGACTCAGACCGATGTGATGAGCTCCTCGGCCTTATGACAGAGTTTGGTTCTCTGTTATATTTCTGAGTGCGGCCGGTGGCCTACACTCACCTAATAAAGGTTGGAATCGGGTTGCTCTCACCAGGTGTGTTCTCTCTTCAACAGGTTCCACTAGATTTTACCACCAACTAGAAGAAAGTCATGGCTCGAGCATTGAAGGCAGAGTTTACTGAGAGGCTTTTGCACTGGGCCCATAACCCAGAGGGTCTGCAAGAACCTAGCCTCTGCTGAGCAGGAAACGATGATTATATATGTGTGTTTCCTGAATGATAGTTTACATCACTGTAAAATCAAGACACTGACAATAACACCTGTACCAGGAACACTAGTAGATATAAATACCTGGAAAATTAACATTTTGAGTTACAATTGGTGAATTCCTATCATTACCAATTAACAGTGTGTGTTACAATTGGGGAATTCCTATGAACAATTAAATACTAACATTTAGTTTTTCAAAGTGACAGTAACATTATTTTTAGGATTCTCTGATCACAGAACTTTTATGAACAGAGTAGTTACACTGTGTGTGTTAGATTGATGGTCAATATTGGACGGTTTCCACTATTGATGACCAAGCACCTGGATTGTCCAAGAGCTATCGGAGGAAGTCGACACTTGGCCTGAGAGATACATCATTTGGGTGAGGTCTTCTGTCCATCATATATAGTGCTGTTGTTTGGTCAGTACAGTGATGAAACAGACTTTGCTCCTGAGCTATTCGGTCTGATTCTACATACACACTAGATTATACGACAGACATTCTACACATACACTTTGCACATACACGACACTTTTCTCTATTAAACTAATTTGTTGTTTTTGTTAGAGCCAGTGTTGTGTAGTGTGTTTTTGGGAAAAGAATGAGAGGGGCTTGGTTCAGTAGTAAGAGAGAGAGAGAGAGAGAGAGAGAGAGAGAGAGAGAGAGAGAGAGAGAGAGAGAGAGAGAGAGAGAGAGAGAGAGAGAGAGAGAGATCCAGAGACTGACGGGGTGTTGTGAACAGAAATCAAGAAGATCCTCAAGATAGTGATATGGGGTTAAAAGAATGTTGGTATTGATTCCCCTCACCCCAGGGACGACACATACATATATAATACGACACTTACAGGACGTTGCAATCAACTTAAGCATTTTTCGGCTGCTGTTTATGTACTAGGAAAGATTACGCTCAATAGTTTTCCATTGCTTTCTGAGCGACCGGCTTACATGCCCCGTAAGTTACCAACGCGGCGAGAACCGCTACCGATTATTAGATTAATTTGTGAAATTAAATCTAGACAGATATTTTTCACGTACATTATGAGGGAAATGAACATATATTCTTACTTCTGTCTTCTTCTTTCAAACTTTATCCCTTATTGGGGCATAAGCTTTTAACAAGATTACTCCACGACGCTGTATCGTTTGCTACATCATACAGCTCCGTCCATGGCTGCTGGTATTATTTATTCCTTTCACTAATTTTCTTTGGCCGTGCTCCCTGGCGTAGGTGTTAAGGGCGTTGTTCGTAATCCCGTATACTCTTGTACGTAACACAGCTGTGCGAGATTCGGCAGCGGACCGCGACGAGTTGGTTACTTACGGGGGTATGTGAGCCGGTCGTTCAGAAAGCAATGGCAAACTACTGAACGTAACACTTGCCAAGACATCAACAGCAGCTGAAAAATGCTGGTGTTGACTGCGATGTCCTGTAAAGGATATGCGGAAAAAAAATTCTCTTTGCCGTCGGTGTTTAGGTCTTTCACTGTGTTGTGTGCAGTGTGGAATCTATTCTCACTAACTGCTGACAAGCCGTCTCCGTGGCTAGGAGCTTGCGGATAAAATTCGTGGGTCCGCTTACCTGTGTTTGAAAAACAGCTGCGACCGATATGGAAGCAGACCGCATTGCACTGGGTTTTAACGTCTTGGTATGGGAGCCGGTCGTTCAAAAAGCAATGACAAACTACTGAACGAAACTTGCCAAGACATCAACAACAGCAGTTAAATGCCGGTGTTGACAGCGATGTCCTGTAAATAAGGCATGTCCACTGGCAGTCTTAGTTTTTCTCTAGCTTTGGATGCAAGCGTAGTCTACATACATTACTTCTAATAGTGCTGGACTGGATTTTGCGTGTGGATTAGCTTTCCCCATTAGCAGTGTCCCTCGCCATCAGGCGAACCCATTCCGAATTCAGAAGTACTTGTAATTTACGTCCCCAAGTCAAGGATGATATGATAAGATTTTAGTCCAACTATTCGGTGTAGGGGTTGAACCCCTTACCTTGGCATCAGCACACATGATGTTTAAGAACACGCGTTCTTATCCATTCAGCCATGCTGACCTATACACTTGGTAGGAAAACAGCAAGAGTATGGCAATAAAAATAAATTTAAAAAATACAATGATGGTTGGCTAAATGATATAATCGGAACACGAATACACGCCTGACCGAAGACTCCAGTGATCACGTGAGATGGGAAATCTAGATCGCCCGCTCTTATCGGCAAAGCACATGATGAAATAGGGCATATCTACTCAGGATGACAACGTGTCCTATTAATATGACCATCCTCTAAAGTCCGGCCAGAGAAAGTGTTTTCTTTGGTTAAATTGTCCTATCACGCTCAAGGCAGCCGGCGTTGAGAACATCCGTTTAACGCAGGTCTACTGTGAAAGAAAACCATCTTACAGTTGTTTTCTAGAAAGATTTTATGTCACTGACTTCCAAAATCGACAGGACCGGAAGCCAAAAACGTCGGCCACTTCCTGTCTATTCCATTTTACGGTTCTCGGACAAGGTTCTCTGGGAAGAAGGAAAACAACCTAAGAAGCATGATTACAGCCAACTATTCTGTCAGTACTGTCTTCACACAACGGTTCTCGCGTCTTACAAGCCAGGATCGTAAAAACTCTTTCGTCACCATGTGCCATGCCGGTAAGCGTGGGCGTTCATGTTTCGCTATCTGACACGATTAGCTCTGCGTTCTTGTCTCTATCACACCATATAGTCAAGCCATCCAGATATTTACTTCTCTGCCTTCCCTTTGTTCTTGTCCTCTCAATCTTGCAAGTTGTCACCCAGTTCTCCAATTTATTTCTTCTCATAACGTGCGCAAAAAAATTTACTGTCTGCGTCTAATTTATCTAAATAGTTAGCGATTTTCATTTGTATTTTGTAAGACTTGCACATTGGATTTTCTCTCTGAGCCGAAAGACTACCGGTGAGAAATCGGTTGTTTCACCACGTAAGCAGAAACGGTGCAGAACTCGCGGGCCCAAGGGCAGCACTGCATTAATTATACCAGAAATCCACAAGGGTTGAAACACAATGGATTCATTCACATTGCAACATACCTGGAAATGAAGACGCCGACAGACTGCAAAGGAAGGTAGAAGCTACCAACGATGAGAACAAGAAATTTATAAGAAGTATTTTTAGAACCAAGTTTAAATCGCAGCATCCAGGTCACCAGAAAGATCATGCATATTACCAACTCAACCGAAAATAACAAGTGACAATCTTCAGACTCCTGACAGGACACAACAAACTAAATACTACATATTTAATAAACTAAATATAGTAGCAGCTGATGAATGTGACCATGGAACTGGTAAAATGACAGCTACACATTTGCCTCAGGAGTGTCCAGAATCTGCGGAACAGCAAAAACTAGTTTGCCCTACACCCGCACCATTTAAGGACAAACTCTATGGAGATCTCAACAAGCTTCAGTTGGCTGCTGCTTTCTTTGTATTTATGTTTTATTTGTTTGTTCGCTTGCTTCGAATTTTAGCGTAGTCCACACAAGGCTGTTTTATGCGGGTGTATCATCTTTCTCTATTACCAATACCCCCATGCTCCTCCCCCAAATCCTCCGCCATCAGGCTATTTGACTGCAGCTTCAGAGGTTCTTGTGTTGTATGGTATTCAATTTGACGTCTCAATGTGAACGAAGAAGAATGAGAAGCATTCATTGACTAGTTCCAGACTGGTTCTATTCACTGTGATGTTGCATTTGGTAAGACATTTCTTCTTTGTAATCTTTACTTCTGGTTTGCTGTTATTCAGACTTTGTCCTTTGCTTTCACTTGCCGTTGCAATTACAGTTATCATTTTTTGGGTCATAAAGTTAAAAGTTAGCTGCATGTCCTGTACATGACGTCGCAGTTAACCCCAGTATTAATTGGTTTTGTGATTGTTCTACACACATTCGCCGACATCCACACGCAAATCCAAGTCCACCACACAAATTCACACCTACGTTTACATAACACACACACACACACACGTGTTTCATAACACACACCCATCTTACATAACACACATATAGACACACACAACCACACACCAGACGTTTTATGTATGAATGTGCACTACGGGGAAACAAGCCTGTCGAGGAGACTACAAGAACCAATGACAAGCAACAAAAACTATAACTACTGAGAGACCAACAAATGTTAATGCTCGGACATTTCAAGTGGCAAGAATGTCAACCAGACATAATGACCACCGTGTTTATAACTCTAATCTACATCCCCCTCTAAACAATTATTTAAGAGCCTATACGGATTTCATTCTTGGCCTCCCAAGGGATGGAATCCTCCTGGAGGCGGGGTATCTTTCAACACATGTCTCCGAAACTAAAGTCAGCATGATCGAATGGGTAAAGGCGACCGCTTTTTAACGTCCGGTGTGCTGATGTCGAGGTAGCGTGTTCAACCCCTACATTGGTCAGTTGGATTAAAATGTTGACTTCTCGTCCTTGACTTGGAGACATAAATTAAAAGTACTTCTGACCATAGGGAATGCTAATCTAGACGCAAAAATCAGCCCAGTGCACTAAAAGTAGTAGCACATATATGGGCTGCGCTTGAGTTCAAAGCGAATGATGGAAAAACAATCCAGTTTCATTTCAGTGTGTACCTGTGTCATTTTCTTCCGCATTCCCTCTTTTGAGAACAGTCCGTCACACCTAGATCTGTATATTTGAAGTCAGCGTGAGCCCGGCTTCAGCATGCATACGAGTAACTTTTTCTTTGAAGATATCATCAAAGGAACCGGAGGATGTCTACCAGGTAGTTAGTTAGTTTGTTGGTTGGTTGGTTGGTTGGTTGGTTGCTTGGTTGGGTGGTTGGTTGGTTATTGGTTGGTTCGGTGGTTGGTTGGTTTGATTGTTTGGTTGATTGATTGGTTTGGTTGGTTGGTTGGTTAGATGGTTAGTTAGTTAGTTAGTTAGTCAGCTAGTTGAAAGATCATCCTCATTGCACATCGAACCATTCAATCATAAGTGCTCGTTTCTCCTCATTAGTACATCCCGCAGCCGTGTAGCGGCTCACGACACCAGTTTTGTGTTGCTTGCTTGCTTGCGTTCGCTGTGAACTCTAGCGTGAAGTCCTGTATGTCGAATGAAGACACCCTGTTGTTCAACATCAGTGTGATGTCATACCGGACTGAGGCTTGCGTGAGTATCCGTTGTCCCATGTCTGGCTTATTGGTATGCAGACTGGTGGTTCCTCGCCGTGCAGGCAGATACTCTCCGACTTCGGAAGAATTAGCGATCCTACTACGTTAGCCAGGACTCCGAAGTGACCCGTTGCCCAGGACGCACGACTAGTAGGTCTTGGCCAGTATAAACCTGGCCCTGGTGAGTTTTGTGTTGGTTTATTAATCTTCTTTAGCTTCCTGCATGCAGAGTGTTCTTGTTTGTCCACACCTCTTTTAACTTGCTGTTCTCGCAGTCTGACCATGATTGTAGATTAACAGTCATCACTTGGTTCTCACAAACGACTTACTTCTCGTAGAGAATCCCGTATACCAGACTGGTCCATAGCTCGTCCGCCCTCCACAATAGCCTTACCTGCAAACCTATCAGCCTGGTCCATAGATCGTCCGACCTCCACAGTAGCCTTACCTGCAAGCCAGTCAGCCTGGTCCATAGCTCGTCCGACCTCCACTATAGCCTTACCTGCAAGCCAGTCAGCCTCGTCCATGGCTCGTCCGCCCTCCACTGTAGCCTTACCTGCAGGCCTAGCAGACTGGTCCATAGCTCGTCCGCCCTCCACAGTAGCCTTACATGCCAGCCTGTCATCCTGCTCATTTCCTTGATGTCTACTGCTGTGTGGGTGATCTTTCCTAACAATTTTGCCAAGACAGCCTTCTTTTTGCGATTTCCCTCTGCCGTGTGATGTTTAACGTGTACGCCTTACTTTTTCGACTGTATCCGAGAAGGTCCGGTGGGCGATCTCACTACCAAAGAGACCCGGCTAAAGTGTGGTGCCATTAGGTACTAATGCTTCTTAACAAAATACCCAGCCCTGTGGTGGGATTTGGGAACGGCACTTTTTGAAAACCTTCGTGAAACTTTCAGAGTAAATATGTAAAAGAGTCTCACTTAAGAGTAAAGTATATGAATGGACTCATTTAAGAGTAAAGTATGTAAATGGACTCATTTAAGAGTAAAGTATGTAAATGGACTCATTTAAGAGTAAAGTATGTAAATGGACTCATTTAAGAGTAAAGTATGTAAATGGACTCATTTAAGAGTAAAGTATGTAAATGGACTCATTTAAGAGTAAAGTATGTAAATTGACTCATTTAAGAGTAAAGTATGTAAATTGACTCATTTAAGAGTAAAGTATATAAATGGACCCATTTAAGTGTAAAGTATGTAAATTGACTCATTTAAGAGTAAAGTATGTAAATGGACTCATTTAAGAGTAAAGTATGTAAATGGACTCATTTAAGAGTAAAGTATGTAAATTGACTCATTTAAGAGTAAAGTATGTAAATTGACTCATTTAAGAGTAAAGTATGTAAATTGACTCATTTAAGAGTAAAGTATGTAAATGGACTCATTTTTACACACATAATGGCGTTTCGGGTATATGGTGCTAGTGCCATATTATTTATAAACCAACCATCACTCGAGGGGTCAAATATCACACCTGGCGTCTTTACTTCCAAGACATTTGCTGGTGTACATGTTAGGCTAGTTCGGGTTCCAAATTGCTGACATATAGCTCGAGAGGGGGGGGGGTGGGGGGGGGGGCAGAGTTGGGGTGAAGGTCTGTTTTTCTTTTTTATTTTGCATATCCTTTACAGGACATCGCTGTCAACAGCAGCATCTTTCAGCTGTCTGTTGATTTCTTGGCAAGATTAAGCTCAGTAGATTGCCATTGCTTTCTGAGCGGCCGGCTCAGTTATCCAGCAAGTCACCAGCGGGGGACGAACCGCTCCCAGTTCTCGCCCGCTACGAGACTCTGCGTGATAAACGGGGTTACGGAGAAAGTGTTGTAATTCCTCGGCCAGAGAGACCGGCGGGGTGAAGGTCTAACCGTGCAAAATACCACCATTGGCTTTGTGCATTCATCAAAAGTTCAACTCCTGGCCTACACCTGGCGGAACTATTTCAATTAAGAGGAGAAGAAAAGACAACATTGCAGTTATAGACAAATTTCAAGCGAACGAAAGAAGAAGAAAGGTTAGTTTGAGTCTAGATCAGTTTGGACAAATCCATCTCGATGGGAGTTCTGTCCCTCGAAGTCGGCAGGTAAACGTGCTAGCCACTTCGTCACCGGGTCTATCTAAGCCCGGCGCATTTGTTGTCCTCACGGTAATCGCAGATTAACAATAAATGCTTTCTGTCTGCATAAGACTGGTTGGCAACACCCAACCGCTGTGCCGCAGCATATGTGTGTAATAGTTTACTGTCCATCGAATACAATACAGTATTCCAAACACTGACATTGACGAAAATACATTGGCACCTTGCCGTCTTGACAGACGATAGTTTGTGCTTTAAAAAGGCATAATAACTTTTAACTATGGCGGTAGCGAGTGTGACTGATAAGGCCAATTTGCGCTGCAAATGTCCGTTCACAGTGGGTGCATGTGAACACGTGGTCATTTCCACCATCATGCACCATCTTACGTCTCAAACGCTTGGTGTGTGACTTTTCTGCAATAATTTTCTCCTTTGACTTTATTCCATTTCTGATATTTGCCCTCCATGCAACACGCTCAGCGGCGACTTGCTCCCAATGTGCATTATCAATGCCTGTATCATTCATGTCCCGCTTACACACATCTTTGTATCGTAGTAGAGGCCGACCCTGAGATCTCTTACCCATCTGTAATTCACCAAAAAAGATATCCTTTGGTATTCTACCATCATCCATCCTCCTAAGATGTCCTATCCATCTAAGTCTACGAAGACTGAGCATGGAATAAACTGTCACACAACCTGATCTTTCCAATACTTCAGTATTTGTGATTTTGTCTTGCCACTTAATACCAAGAATTCTTCGCAGACACCGCATATGAAAGCTGTTTAAATTGTTCTCTTGGTGTGAGTAAGTTGTCCAGGTTTCACTGCCATAGAGAAGAGTACTAAGGACACAGGCTTGATAGACAAGGACTTTTGTTTTGGCAGTAAGCTTCCTGTTCTCCCAGACTCTTTTTCTTAACCTGTTCATTGTTGTTGCTGCCTTACCAATCCGGATGTTGATTTCCTGATCTAGGGATAATTTGCTATTTACCACTGATCCTAGATCATTGACGAAAATATTACTGAGTATATAAGGTACCTTGGATCTTTAACTTTTACTTAAATAAATAGGTACATCGAGAAAATAGCCTTTCCGGTCATCTCCCCTTACCGGAAACAAACTATTTGACTATAATCAGGTCAGCACTTATACTTTTCCGTCCGGGGTTAGTCACCTATTTTCTGAACTACACACTTTTCCTTCCTCCGTTTATTTATTCCAGTTCTCATTTCTCATGGTTTACACTTTCGCATTCATGTTCCTAATGAAGCCGAGGAGGGGTCGACAAGACCAGGGCAGACCCCGAATACATAAATTCTACTATGGTTGTAACAGAATCATCTCATGGCTAGACTGATTGTCATAGAAGCGGGGTTGGGGGTCACAGAAGCCAGTTGCTTTGTAGTCAAAGCCTGGAGAGTTAGTGCTCATTGAAAGATAGTAGAAAATGAATATATCTGCCTGCCTGCCTGCCTGTCTGCCTGCCTACCTGTCTGTCTGTCTGTCTGTCTGTCTCGGTCGGTAGGTCGGTCGGTGTGTCGGTCGATTGGTCGGTCGGTCGGTCCGTCCGTCCGTCCGTCTGTTTATCCCGATTGATCAATCGCAATGCCAGTTGGTCGGTCAGTCTGTCCAGCTGGCGGTCGGTCTGTTAGTCTGTCTGTCTGTTTAATCAAATATATTGTAACTATTCATGCTTGTCCACATCTTACCATCTTCAACAGCAATCATCATTTCATGTGCCGGCAACGCTCCTCGCCGTGATTTGGGCTGTCATGCCACGAATCATCTCTCACTGTCTTCACACACACACACACACACACACACACACACACACACACACACACACACATATATATATATATATATATATATATATATATATATATATATATACACACAAATAAACCCACACAGATACACATGTCCTCTCACACACACACACACACACTAATAAACCCACACAGATACACGTGTCCTCGCGCGCACACACACACACACACTCACTCGCGCACGCCATCTGCAGGACTGTTCTAGGGTACACATGGGCGATCACGACGCATCAAGCCTCTCTGGGGTCTGATACTGTGGTGAAGATAGTGTTGCTTATACTATTGTTTGTTTGGTCAGCTGTGTAAGTCTTTCAGTCATCTATCTTTGTCTTTCTCTGCATCCCCTGCCAAATATTTTTTTTTCTCCAAAATAAGTATTTTTCTCTACTTTATCTCTTCCTTGATATCCATTGATTTTCATTTAAGAAGATTAGAGTAATGTGCATTTCTTTTTCAGGGCGTTGCAATCAACATCAGCATTAATTTTTTTTTAAATTTTGTGATTTTCTAGGCATTTTTACGTTAAGTAGTTTACCATTCTTTCTGAACGGTCAACGCTCAAACTGTTATGAAAATCAACGCAAAGCAATCCGGCCCAAATCGCCCGGGTCGACATCGAACCTGATATGTGGGGATTCTATAACTGTGTTTACTAACTGTAAGCCACAAGCGCTGGCTAATGAATATTACCAACAGCGGAGAGTAGACGTAAGGTATGATTGTGGCTGAGTGACTGCGGCAGGTCCTTGTGTCTGGCAGATGTCGAAGCACTGATATAGCGACAACATGAGTATATCTTTAATGTATATATGAGTATATGAGGAAACGCTTTAAAGACACTCTGACAATCTCACTGAAAGCTTTTGGAATTCATCTTGACACCTGGTATGCAGTTACGTGTGAAGCAATCAGGACTACAAGAGCTGTGAAGAAAAGGCAGGACAGAAAAACCACTGCAGGAAATCCTCTTCCTGGAACGTCCAGCATTCTTTGCCCACATTGTCAAAGAACATTTCGAGCCAAAATAGGCCTTATCAGCCATCTTAGAACTGACGGCTCCATGCTGTCAACACCACTGGATGAAATGAATGGTCATCATCATTCTTGATGGACAAACAATTTATCTGTAGCGGTGATGTTGTTCACAAATAAACGGCGACTGTAAATACAATACAAATGGCTCTCACGTTTGTTCATTGTTTGTTTAATGTCAAATTGCCATGAGTAATGTACTGATTTTAGAAATTAAAATCTTGGAAATACACAACGATGTGAATTTAAGCTCAGAAGCCACACACAATATGTTGCACGATTTACTGCCTGACGCTGTATCTCGCCAGCTGCATTCTGCAGAGATATATACGTGAAGTGAATAATGAATTATAATTTGGCTGAAGTCAGCATTATAGAAAATGCAATTCGTAATCCCGCATGCGCTGTTCAAAACACAGCTGCGGGCGATTAGGAAGCAGATCGCCGTGTGCTGGTTTTCATGCAATTGTATGGGTACAGGTCGCTCAGAATACGATGGCAAACTACTTGCCAAGGAATCGCAAACAGCCAACAAATTCTGGGGTTAACTGCAATGTCTTGTAAATGATATGCAACTAACTCTGGCTGAAATAATACCTAAAACATATAGTCACTAGTGCTCGAAATGTGCAGCATCAGTTATCCCCACTGTAATCACATATTCAAAATGAAATCCTTTTATTTGGCCAAAAATGAGAATTGGGATAATCGTCGAGATAACTGCTTCTCCACATTGAATCAACATCGGTGAGTATGTGCTTTAGACGTTCAGCCGAAGTATAATTCATTTAATCACTTCATATGTTTTGTAACTCTTCAGTATGCACCCGACGAGATGAAGCGAAATGTGTCCGCAGTAAATTGTGCAACATATTGTTTGTATGTTAGTTAGTTAGTTAGTCGACAGATCATCCTCATTGCACATCGAACCATTCAGTCCATAAGTGCTCGGATCCCCTCCTCAGCAAATCCCGCAGCGTGTAGCGGCTAACGACGCCAGTTCTGTGTTGGTTTATCAATCTTCTTTGGCTTCCTGCGTAGTGTTCTTGTTTGGCCACCCCTCTTTTAATTTGCAGTCTGGCCATTGTTGTAGATTCACAGTCATCACTTGGTTCTCGCAAGTCTTACTTCTCGTAGAGCATTCAGAATGTCAGCCTGGTCCATGGCACGTCCGCCCTCCACAGTAGCCTCACCTGCGAGCTTGTTTGTATGTTTTGTGTTTAAATATGTAAAATAGCTGACTCTTCGTTGGTTGGTTAGTTGGTTGGTTGGTTAGTTGGTAGGTTGGTTATGTGGTTGGTTAGTTGGTTGGTTGGCTAGCTGAATGGCTGGTTGATTGATTCATTCGGTCGTTGGCTTTTTCATTCATTGTTTGGTTAGTTCGTTGATTGGTTGGTTGGTTCTTTCGTTGACTGGTTGGATGGTTGGTTGGTAGGTTGGTTGTGTGGTTGGTTAGTTCTATGGCTGGTTTGTTTGTTGGTTATGTTGTTGGTCTATTGCAGTGACCAGCGACTGGATCACCAATAACTGCAGTATTCTATATGTTTCGACTATTAAAGATTCGACCTCATAACATAAGTGGAGCAGATTCATCATTTTCCAGTATAGAATGACCGCAAGGAAAACAGTCAGCCAGCCTCAATCACAACGAGTAGTTAGTATTTTTTTTTTTTTTTTTTGAGACTCATTGTGGAGTGTAAACCCAGAACCACGCATGCCAACACCTTTGTGGGTCAGTTCATTGTTGCTTGGATGTTGGCTGATTTCTTTTATTTTCCCTACTTTATAAGACAGTCAGTCTCAAACCAAACTTCCCGGGAAGGTTAACCCGGTCAACAAATGCCCGCAGAAGTCGGATGTGTCGGCCTAACGTCGCAAGAACGCAGCTCTGCTGTAAACAACGCACAACGAAGTCACGTCCGGAAAAAAAATATCCGGATGAACGAAGAAGAAGAAGAAACCAACCTTCTTTACTCGCCTTTTACGACACGCTTACGATGCCTACACTGCGACTATCCTTTGATTTCCCCTCCAAAGCCCAGATTACAACCGGGCCAAGAATGGCTGACAACTCAATCCGTAATACAGTATCTGCAATAGATTTACCTGTACTCTCTCACTCAACTACCTTCGATGTCTTGTGTCTCTTTTGTCACCGTCTCCTCTCCTTCCTGTCATCTTGTCTGTTTTCTGGCGTCTTTGTTGTCTTTATAACCGCTGTATTGAGCATACACGGAACACCCAGGCCCACACAGCTGTGGACATAATCTATTGACGTATAGTGCCGTTGTACAAAGAACTAACTACATTCACACCGCTCTTTTAACGCAGGGATTCTCAACCTAAGGCTTCACATGGTACCCTCCTGAGACTATTTTATTCTCTGTTCTCCATTGCCCGTATCGGACACCCATAATCTCTATTAGCTGGAAAGCAGGTCGGTTATATCGCCTGACTCCGTGGCGAAGGCGATTCGCAATCTCGTATATCTGGGTTCGAAACACAGCGGTGCTGGTTTTTTTTCGAAAAATATATAGGTGCCGGTCGTTTAGAAAGGAACGGCAAACTACTGAACATAAAACTTTCCCAGGAATGCTGAGGTTGACTGCTACGTCCTGTGAAGGACATGCAACATAATGTTTATATCTGCACCACTGCTAATTAAAGAGACATTTGGATTACATATAAGGTGACTGTGTATATCTGAGATGGCACGGATTCGAATCCTCTGGGCGATATTTACAAAATAAGGCACTCCAAGAAGAAATACTCTCTCCCCCCCCCCCCTCCTTTTTTCCACACTATGATCCTGGGACAGTGAAAAGTATGCTCTAACTTCTCAGATAAGCACGAAACAAGACTCAATTGGAGCAGGATGCACATGCTAGAGATCCCCCCACAACTGGAAACATTAGAGATGAGACCGTTAATAAACTTAGTCATGGCGACACTCTAGATCGGGAGCCTCTGTGGCGAAGTAGTCAATTTACGTCAACAAATCAAGGACGAGAAGTCAACATTTTAGTCCAACTGACCGGTGTAGGGGTTGAACATGAAGTTCTTGTTTAATAAATCTGTCTGTTCTTCTGTCCGTTAATTGTGTTTGTAACACTCATCTGTAACATTCGAAAAACGGCTTTTCAAATGATTTTTTCAATGTCCAAGTTTCGTGTCTATACATTCAGACAGGAATTACGCCTGCTTTAATTATTCTGACTTTTGTTATTCTAAATGTTCCCAACTCTAACGGTTTGATTGCTTTAGTTTTCTGTAACAGTTTTAATTGTTTTAGTTTTCTATCTCATCATCATCTCATCTTGTTCCTCTTGTACCTTACGGTGTCGAGATGAAGCATAAACAGCGGGAAAGTGCCCGTTTATGGGCTTCATGTATCGAGATACCCATGGACTCTGCTATTCCCTCTGTCTATCGTTTACATGGTCGGCCTCGTCTTCTGGTTCCATTTGGTCTGTAAATCATTGCTTGTTGTGGTATACTGTTAGGTTTTAGCATAATTATGTGGCTGAACTTAGTTTTCTATAACCGTTATAATTGCGTTAGTAGTCTATAAAGGTTATATTAGCTTTAGTTTTGTAGAGCAGTGTTTTCTCGTCTTTTCATTGTTGTTATCACATTTACTCGTCTGACAGTGGAGAGCCTAGATTTTCACAACTGCACACTTCCTATTATTTATCAACAATGTGAAATACGTCTGTATGTCATATTTGTCATATGTCATATTTGTCATATGTCATATTTGGCTCAACAATTGTCGTTATTATTGTTTCTTTTTTTTTAGATATAAATGTTTATACTTAGCTGCAAAGCAGGACTTTTGGCGAAGTAAGTAAGCAAAGTATGTCAAGGACAAGTGTACACGTCTTAAGGCGATTTGAGCACATGGGGGATACATTCATACTTTTATAGACCACATGGCCCTGGTTGGATAATGTCAGTATCCCACCGACCGAATTTACTTCCCAAGACACATCTGGGTACCCATTTGAGGTCAGGCCAATCTGGAAACCCATGTCAGTTTTGAAAATCCTTCTAATGCTGCTTCGAACGACTCGTAACCCTCGGGGCCGGCAGGGGAGCGTGTAGCCACTGCGCGGTTGCGGTATGTTTGGTGGAGTGGCAGGCTAAAACTTAGCAGTATAATATTGATCACTAGAATAATTGTGAAAACCAACGCAAGGCGGTATGCATCCATGTCACCCGCAGCTGTAATTCGTATGCGGTATGCGGGATTACGAACTGCGTCCGTAACCACTTCACCATATAGCTGTCTATAGTTCATAACAAATCCCTATTTTACTTTTAGCTCACTTAAGCTTCTCTCCTTCCCGTGGCGGGTGTTCTCCCCTCGGGTGGCTAGGTCAATCCTAGGGCTTGTGACGTTTTTGATCTTTAGTTGCCTTAACCACACACTCAATTCATTCCATCCACTGATAGTCATCAAAGGCGTTGATCGTAGAAGACTTTTTCAGCCACAAGCAAACAAATAAGTAACCATTGCATTTTCATGTAGCGTTCCTCACGTAGTTGTGTCGATTTGTGTTTGTTTGTTCTGTGCTGACGAAGGCTTCAGCCGCAACGTCCATTTTGTTTCTTGTAATCGCGTTCTAGTAAAGCGCACAATCTACTTCTCGTATGGTAAAAGCTCAATTAAAGAACAATATGCACTGGCTTTTCAAAGATTACGAACTACAATAGAGCCCCAGCTAAGCGAAACAAAACTTGGATTTAGGAAAAACAAAGGATGCATCTTTGCTCTTAGAGAACTTATAGAAAAATCTATAGAATTTAATGAAACACCCTACTTAGCTTTGTCAACCAAGAAAAGGTATTTGATAAAGTAGATAGAAACAAATTGAGGGAAATTCTTAAACGATATAAAGTCAGTACACATCTAACAAACTTATGTAGAAGGTTATATAACAACAGTGAATGCATAGTGTGAACAAATGGAGGATGAATAAAACACAGGAGAACCAACGGCAAATTGCACCATTAAAGAACTCCTATGTGCGGACGATCAAGCACTTAAAGCAACATCAGAAGCAGAATTACAAGACCAAATGAATAGTCTAAACTAAGTGTTTAAGGAACTGTCAACATGAAAATTGGCACCAGTAAAAAATAGGTAATGACTATAACCAAAGAAGAAATTACAACAAAGATTCATCTATATGAAATCCCCCAGAAACATGCTGGTACTTAGGAAGTATAATATCATAAAATGGCAAATCAGAAGACGAGATCGAAAATACATGCAATAAGGCAAACTAACTCACTGGACACATAGCACCAATACTAAATAACAAGCGCGTATCAATAGTTACTAAGAAAGCACTCTACATCACAATGTTAAGCGCGTGGCATCACGGTGCAGACGAAAACCATGGCGTCATAAGAACAGTTTATATGTTAAAAAGAATCATTCATGGTGTAAATTTTTCAGAAATTCATGGGCGAATGACGGTCCAGCATGGTGATGCATGCCTGTCTGTCCAGCAAGTGTATGACCGGAGTCAGAAATTTATAACTTTATATACTATAAATTTATTACTTCTGTGACAGACCGTTCACGACCAAGTCAGATACACCGAGTGCATCAACTACTCTCAGTGGTAACAGTAACTAGTCTCGGTGGTAACAGTAACTCCTCTCTGTGGTAACAGTAACTACTTTCGAGGGTAGCAGTAACTCCTCTCGGTGGTAACAATAACTCCTCTCTGTGGTAACAGTAACTACTCTCGGTGGTAACAGTAACTACTCTCGGTTGTAACAGTAACTACTCTCAGTGGTAACGGTAACTACTCTCGGTGGTAACAGTAACTCCTCTCGGTGGTAACGGTAACTACTTTCGAGGGTAGCAGTAACTCCTCTCGGTGGTAACAGTAACTCCTCTCGGTGGTAACAGTAACTACTCTCGGTGGTAACAGTAACTAGTCTCTGTGGTAACAGTAACTAGTCTCGGTAGTAACATTAACTACTCTCGGTAGTAACATTAACTACTTTCACTGGTAACGGTAACTATTCTTAGTGGTAACAGTAACTCCTCTCGGTGGTAACAGTAACTCCTCTCAGTGGTAACAGTAACTACTCTCGGTGGTAACAGTAACTACTCTCGTTAGTAACAGTAACTACTCTCAATTGTAACAGTAACTACTCTCGGTAGTAAACGCAAAGAACCCTTTTACGCGTCAAAATCGAGTCGGGGATACCGTACTGGACTAATATTTCATCGACCAACTGGTATTAGCTGGGTGATGTTGTCAGTTTCTGACCGACTGTCTTTATTTCCTAAAACATAATTGGTACCAACTGGAGGCTAGGTCGACCTGGGATTCCAGACCAATGTTTAAAAAAATAACCTAATCTGCCCAGGTGCAGATCCAACCCAGGACCATCGGGTCGGCATTCGAGTCTGAAACTACTGCGCTAGCGCGGCTCTCGTTCACAGTGATCATCCAGGGCAACCCATTTGTCACTCGTTTAGACTTCTCTCTCTCTCTCTCTCTCTCTCTCTCTCTCTCTCTCTCTCTCTCTCTCTCTATCTCTCTCTCTCTCTCTCTCTCTCTCTCTCGTCCCTGGGCAATGTTGGATGGACAAGAAAAGTATACAGCCCCCCCCCCCCAAAAAAAAAAAAAAAAAAAAGGAGAGGGTGTAATGACCTAAATTCTTCCAAGAACAACAGCATCGTCTGGTAATTCATAAGGACCGAGCCTATTTGCTTCCTGGTGGCCGCATTAAAAAAAAAAAAAACGTCGATTAGTACGTACTAATAACTGGCGCATGGCTAGTCTTCCGTGAATTACGGGATCAGGTGTGGGTTCGCGTGCGGTAGCTGGCAGAATAAACAGGGAGTGTTGGGGAGGTGGGGGGTACAAACATAGCGAAGATTACAAAATTATAAGGGTGGGTGTGTGAAGAAGCATTTGTACAGAATGCGTCATCGTGTTTCGTGTTCGCTTAATTTCACAAGAAAAGCTGGATTAGTGGAAGCTTGTTTTCCGTTTTCTCGCACCCTAAAATTAATTCAAAGACTAGATTTTGGTCATGACTTTTGCGCGGCTCTCTAATGAGCCGGGGGAACTGAAGAGGAAATTGGTTCATGTATCTTTGTTTTTCTAAGTTTACCCAGTTAGTTTCTGAATATATTGATGTGGAAATGTCAATCAATGATTTAAACTAGGTCGGCTGGCGCGCATGTGCTGAGTAATGCGTAAAGATACAACGCTTGAAGTGTAGAAGATCAGTTTATCAAAGCCACATTCACAAAAATGTAGGAAGTTGCGCCGACAAACAAAACCAAAAATCAACAAACACATAAACACATGACACTAAAATTACTAGATTTAGGCATAATGACTTCTTCTTCTTCTTCTTCTTCTTCTTCTTCTTCTTCTTCTTCTTCTTCTTCTTCTTCTTCTTCTTCTTCTTCTTCTTCTTCTTCTTCTCCTCCTCTTCCTCCTCCTCCTCCTTCTTCTTCTTCTTCTTCTTCTTCTTCTTCTTCTTCTTCTTCTTCTTCTTCTTCTTCTTCTTCTTCTTCTTCTTCTTCTTATTCTCCTTCTCCTCGTCCTCCTCCTCCTTCTCGTCCTCGTCCTCGTCCTCCTCCTCCTCCTCCTCCTTCTTCTTCTTCTTCTTCTTCTTCTTCTTCTTCTTCTTCTTCTTCTTCTTCTTCTTCTTCTTCTTCTTCTTCTAATTCCTCACCTTTTCCAGCTTTGCTCTCCCAATGGAACAAATGCCCTAAGCCATCTCATACCAAATCCCTGAATACTTTGCTTTCTCCATCAATTCCTTCCACTATCACCCCCATATTATAAATCTGTGCCTCTAATTCTCTCCTCTGTATGTTTTTAGACCTCCCTTTATTTATTTTTCTCGTGGGTTCCAGACGAAGGACCTTCTAGTTACACTATTGACAGGTTCTAGCAGTGTGTCTCTTATCCCTGGTCAGTGTGTTAACCTCACAGCTTGATTGTGTTTAATTGGCTCCACGAGCTCTACATTTGTGACACTACCATCATCTAAGCACTGTTCCCCTGGTACCCTATCACGTGTCGATTCAGATGCATGGCTCATTCGCTCGTTTACGTTTAACTGATTCCGTGCTAAACCATAATATATCGTCAAATGTGACCTCCAATTTTGGACAGAAGGACGATATACCGCCTCACAGTCATTGTGTTAGTTGTCTTGCTTCACGGTATCTTCCGACCTTGCAATGCTTAGTGAACGTTAATTTACATTGTAATAATATTTGTTCATTTGATTGTGTTCCGTGTTTGCTCCAAACATACTTGTTGTTCGGCGCTGAATCAGTTAATGCCATAAGTATAAAAGATAACCGTGAGGGTGACAATGGATATCAGAATTAGCAAGTTAGGTCAGTGTGGCTGAATGGATCAGATCGATGGCTCTCAAACTTTCGGTGTTCTGACGCTGTGGTAGAGGGTTCAACCTCTACACCGGTCATTGGAATACAGTGTTGAACTCTTGTCCTTGACTTGAGGACGTACATTACAAGTACCTCGGAACTCAGAGTGGGTTCGCCTCATGACAAGGGACACTAATAATAGGGAAAGCCAATCCACACGGAAAAATAAAATTTAAAATTTTTAATAGTTGCATATCCTTTACAGGACGTTGCAGTCAATACCAACATTTTACTGCCCATGTTGATGTCTTGGCAAGTTTTACGTTCAGTAGGTTGCCATTGCTTTCCGAATGACCGGCTCACATACCTTCCGGAAAAAACCAACGTGACACGATCCGCTGCCGAATCTCGCGCAGCTGTGTTTTGTAGTGGGTATAGGGGATTACGAACAGCGTCCTTAACCCCTTCGCAGGGGAGCCCGATGCACTAGAAGTAGCATAAATAAAATTAGCCACGTTGTGTCTTCTCCGCGTTTATATGTTGTGTTCTGTGTGTGTAGTTATTTCCCGATGAAGGCTAATCGCTGCAACGTCCCGGTTTATATGTTGTGTTCTGTGTGTGTAGTTATTTCCCGATGAAGGCTAATCGCTGCAACGTCCCGTGTTTATATGTTGTGTTCTGTGTATGTAGTTATTTCCCGATGAAGGCTAATCGCTGCAACGTCCCGTGTTTATATGTTGTGTTCTGTGTATGTAGTTATTTCCCGATGAAGGCTAATCGCTGCACCGTCCCGTGTTTATATGTTGTGTTCTGTGTATGTAGTTATTTCCCGATGAAGGCTAATCGCTGCAACGTCCCGTGTTTATATGTTGTGTTCTGTGTGTGTAGTTATTTCCCGATGAAGGCTAATCGCTGCAACGTCCCGTGTTTATATGTTGTGTTCTGTGTATGTAGTTATTTCCCGATGAAGGCTAATCGCTGCAACGACCCGTGTTTATATGTTGTGTTCTGTGTATGTAGTTATTTCCCGATGAAGGCTAATCGCTGCAACGTCCCGTGTTTATATGTTGTGTTCTGTGTATGTAGTTATTTCCCGGTGGAGACTAATCGCTGCAACGTCCCGTGTTTATATGTTGTGTTCTGTGTATGTAGTTATTTCCCGGTGGAGACTAATCGCTGCAACGTCCCGTGTTTATATGTTGTGTTCTGTGTATGTAGTTATTTCCCGGTGAAGACTAATCGCTGCAACGTCCCGTGTTTATATGTTGTGTTCTGTGTATGTAGTTATTTCCCGATGAAGGCTAATCGCTGCAACGTCCCGTGTTTATATGTTGTGTTCTGTGAATGTAGTTATTTCCCGATGAAGGCTAATCGCTGCAACGACCCGTGTTTATATGTTGTGTTCTGTGTATGTAGTTATTTCCCGATTAAGGCTAATAGCTGCAACGTCCCGTGTTTATATGTTGTGTTCTGTGTATGTAGTTATTTCCCGATGAAGGCTAATCGCTGCAACGTCCCGTGTTTTTATGTTGTGTTCTGTGTATGTAGCTATTTCCCGATGAATGCTAATCGCTGCAACGCCCCGTGTTCATATGTTGTGTTCTGTGTATGTAGTTATTTCCCGATGAATGCTAATCGCTGCAACGACCCGTGTTTATATGTTGTGTTCTGTGTATGTAGTTATTTCCCGATTAAGTCTAATCGCTGCAACGTCCCGTGTTTATATGTTGTGTTCTGTGTATGTAGTTATTTCCCGGTGAAGACTAATCGCTGCAACGTCCCGTGTTTATATGTTGTGTTCTGTGTATGTAGTTATTTCCCAATGAATGCTAATCGCTGCAACGACCCGTGTTTATATGTTGTGTTCTGTGTATGTAGTTATTTCCCGATTAAGGCTAATCGCTGCAACGTCCCGTGTTTATATGTTGTGTTCTGTGTATGTAGTTATTTCCCGGTGAAGACTAATCGCTGCAACGTCCCGTGTTTATATGTTGTGTTCTGTGTATGTAGTTATTTCCCGGTGAAGACTAATCGCTGCAACGTCCCGTGTTTATATGTTGTGTTCTGTGTATGTTGTTATTTCCCGGTGAAGACTAATCGCTGCAACGTCCCGTGTTTATATGTTGTGTTCTGTGTATGTAGTTATTTCCCGATGAAGGCTAATCGCTGCAACGTCCCGTGTTTATATGTTGTGTTCTGTGAATGTAGTTATTTCCCGATGAATGCTAATCGCTGCAACGCCCCGTGTTTATATGTTGTGTTCTGTGTATGTAGTTATTTCCCGATGAAGGCTAATCGCTGCAACGTCCCGTGTTTTTATGTTGTGTTCTGTGTATGTAGCTATTTCCCGATGAATGCTAATCGCTGCAACGCCCCGTGTTTATATGTTGTGTTCTGTGTATGTAGTTATTTCCCGATGAATGCTAATCGCTGCAACGCCCCGTGTTTATATGTTGTGTTCTGTGTATGTAGTTATTTCCCGATGAAGGCTAATCGCTGCAACGTCCCGTGTTTATATGTTGTGTTCTGTGTATGTAGTTATTTCCCGATGAAGGCTAATCGCTGCAACGTCCCGTGTTTATATGTTGTGTTCTGTGTATGTAGTTATTTCCCGATGAAGGCTAATCGCTGCAACGTCCCGTGTTTATATGTTGTGTTCTGTGTATGTAGTTATTTCCCGATGAAGACTAATCGCTGCAATGTCCCGTGTTTATATGTTGTGTTCTGTGTATGTAGTTATTCCCCGGTGAAGACTAATCGCTGCAACGTCCCGTGTTTATATGTTGTGTTCTGTGTATGTAGTTATTTCCCGATGGAGGCTAATCGCTGCAACGCCCTGTGTTTTCCATAACTGGGTTAAGTAAAGCTGCATTACTTTGTATTAATTTATATTGTTCACTTGAAGTAGTATCATGTGTGTAGACAATTGTATAGTTCAAACGCGGGCGAATTTTTACAATAAAATAGAGTAGAAAAAGCAAGCACGTACTAGAACATGTATCAGAGATGGCAGAAGTCAAATAAAATTTACATCCGTATTCGTGTTATAACAGTTGCTCAGTATTTGTATATGTCAATACAATTCAGATATATCAACATCACAATTATCGCCTTTACTTTAGGGGTGTCGAACCCGGTCCCTTCTGAGGGCGAGGCGGACACTGTAAGCTCCCAGACACGAGGTCCCCATTCTCACTATTCAAATAACGTTTCTGCCGCATCAGGAATGGTGAGAATCCCATAACGAGAAGTCTTGTTTGTTCTTTGTTTTTAAAATGTCTTAACTAAGCACCCGGAAGAACCCGATGTTGACAAACGGAAAGAGCTATGGAAAGAGGGATAGGGGAAGACAGCGTGAGAAAATTCTTGACTGACTTTTGTGATGGCACGGCAGGGAGTCAAGACAGGAATTGATCCAGGTCGTAGGAAGTCGCAATTTTGGCGAGGCCAGCAAGGCACTAGATGATGATGGTGATGATGATGATGATGATGATGATGATGAAGTAAGCACATCTAAAACTGACTGGAGGCCAGCATGGCCGAATGGATAAGAACGCACATCCGTAAACATCTGTATTATTGGACTAAAATGTTGACTTCTCGTCCTTGACTAAAAAAAAAATTGTTGCGTATCCCTTACGGAACGTTGCCGTCAACACCAGCATTTTTCAGCTGCTGTTGATGTACTAGGCAAGTGTTACGTTCAGTAGTTTGCCATTGCTTTCTGAACGACCAGCTCCCATACCAGCACGTTATATCACAACGCGACACGGTCTGCTGCACACATCGGTCGCAGCTGAGCTTCGAACGCCTGGTACCTGGCTCACGAACCGCGTTTGTAAGCCTTTAGCCACGGAGCCGGAGTCCTTGATTAAGACACGTAAATTACAAGAACCTCTGTAGTCGGAGTGGGTTCGCCTGATGACGAGGGACACTAATAATAGGGAAATCTAATCCGAACATAAAATTAAGCCCAATGCTACTAGAAGTAGTTATATGGACTACGTTTGAGTTCAAAGCGAGCGAGAGCAAAAAAAAAACAATAATAATAATAATAATAATAAATAAATAAATAAATAAAAACAACAAACTGACAACATGTCTTCTGAACATTGGTTCGTTTTGAGAGAGCCAAGCTTGAGAAGACGTAAACAACTTCCGGTTTGTCTGGGAGCGTGTTTTTCCTCAAATCTTTCATTATCAGATAGCGGTGATGTCCTCCATACATCTGTTGCATGCTGGGACTGGTACGTTGTGAAATATTTACACAGCTACCCCGTTTGAGGTTCAGGCTGTGGTTTATGTAACTTTCTTGAGGTTTGTCGTGCCTTCCGTTGTGATGTTTGTTTATTTTTTGTCGAGATGTTTTGCTGCGTCGCTGCTTTTGCTATTAAACGTTAACTGCATGTTCTTTACAGGATGTGACTATCACCTCCAGGATTTATTGGCTGGTTATTTTTTAAGTATTTTTACAGTCAGTAGAAGGCCACTTTGAAGGGTTTTTATTTGTTTTTGTTGCTCTCAACTCGCTTTGAACTCAAGCTTAGTCCATACACACTAGTTCTAGTGCTGGACGGAATTTTGCGTGTGGATTAGCTTTTCCTATTAACAGTGTCCCTCGCCATCAGTAGTGGAATCGTTCCACATACCGGTCCCTCGCCATCAGTAGTGGAATTGTTCCACATACCGGTCCCTCGCCATCAGTAGTGGAATCGTTCCACATACCGGTCCCTGGCCATCAGTAGTGGAATCGTTCCACATACCGGTCACTGGCCATCAGTAGTGGAATCGTTCCACATTCCGGTCCCTGGCCATCAGTAGTGGAATCGTTCCACATACCGGTCCCTTGCCATCAGTAGTGGAATCGTTCCACACACCGGCCCCTCGCCATCAGTAGTGGAATCGTTCCACATACCGGTCCCTGGCCATCAGTAGTGGAATCGTTCCACATGCCGGTCAGTTGGGCTTTAATGTTTACTTCTCGTTCAGGCAGCAATGGCAAACTACTGAACGTAAACTTTCATATAAAACCAGCCTCGGGTTGATAACGACGTCCTGTCAAGAAAATATCATTTTATTTTCAGCTTGCCATTGCTTTAAAAACGACCGACGCTCCTGAGATTGTGAAAATCAACACAAAGCAATCTGCTTCCAAACACTCCACGGCGAAAGTCGAACTCCGTAGGTCGTAACATGAAACTGTTCACAACTTCCAGGAAACAGACGCCGACTGTTGTTAAATACACAAATAATGCGTGTAACAGCCAAAACACCATCAACCTCGATGTAGCCGCTGGTGTGTTGTTGTTGTTGCTCATGTTGCTATTGCTTGTGTTCTTGTTGTTCATGTTGTTGTTGTTGTTGTTGTTATTGTTGCTGCTGTTGTCCATGCTATTGTTGTTGTTATTGCTGTTGTTGTCCTTGTTGCTGTTGCTTATGTTCTTGTTGTTCATGTTGTTGTTGTCCTTGTTGTTCATGTTGTTGTTGCACTTGTTGTTCATGTTGTTGTTGCACTTGTTGTTCATGTTGTTGTTGCACTTGTTGTTGTTGTACTTGTTGTTCATGTTGTTGTTGCACTTGTTGTTCATGTTGTTGTTGCACTTGTTGTTGTTGCACTTGTTGTTCATGTTGTTGTTGTCCGTGTTGTTCATGTTGTTGTTGCACTTGTTGTTCATGTTGTTGTTGCACTTGTTGTTCATGTTGTTGTTGCACTTGTTGTTGTTGTACTTGTTGTTCATGTTGTTGTTGCACTTGTTGTTCATGTTGTTGTTGCACTTGTTGTTGTTGCACTTGTTGTTCATGTTGTTGTTGCACTTGTTGTTCATGTTGTTGTTGCACTTGTTGTTGTTGCACTTGTTGTTCATGTTGTTATTGCACTTGTTGTTCATGTTGTTGTTGCACTTGTTGTTGTTGCACTTGTTGTTCATGTTGTTGTTGCACTTGTTGTTCATGTTGTTGTTGCACTTGTTGTTGTTGCACTTGTTGTTGTTGCACTTGTTGTTATTGCACTTGTTGTTGTTGTACTTGTTGTTCATGTTGTTGTTGCACTTGTTGTTGTTGCACTTGTTGTTGTTGCACTTGTTGTTCATGTTGTTGTTGCACTTGTTGTTGTTGCACTTGTTGTTCATGTTGTTGTTGCACTTGTTGTTCATGTTGTTGTTGCACTTGTTGTTGTTGCACTTGTTGTTGTTGTACTTGTTGTTCATGTTGTTGTTGCACTTGTTGTTCATGTTGTTGTTGCACTTGTTGTTGTTTCACTTGTTGTTGTTGCACTTGTTGTTGTTGCACTTGTTGTTGTTGCACTTGTTGTTGTTGCACTTGTTGTTGTTGTACTTGGTTTTCATGTTGTTGTTGCACTTGTTGTTGTTGCACTTGTTGTTGTTGCACTTGTTGTTGTTGTCCTTGTTGTTCATGTTTTTGTTGCACTTGTTGTTGTTGCACTTGTTGTTGTTGCAGCACTTGTTGTTGTTGCACTTGTTATTGTTGCACTTGTTGTTGTTGCACTTGTTGTTGTTGTACTTGTTGTTCGTGTTATTGTCCTTGTTATTCATGTTTTTGTTGCACTTGTTATTCATGTTATTGTCCTTGTTGTTCATGTTATTGCCCTTGTTATTCATGTTATTGTCCTTGTTGTTCATGTTATTGCCCTTGTTATTCATGTTATTGCCCTTGTTGTTCATGTTATTGCCCTTGTTGTTCGTGTTATTGTCCTTGTTGTTCATGTTATTGTCCTTGTTCTTCATGTTTTTGTTGCACTTGTTGTTCATGTTATTGTCCTTGTTGTTCATTGTCGTAGTAATCCTTTATTACTTTAGTGTGGTCCCTGGAGTGAGGGGAATCAACACCCACATTTTAATTAACCCAATATTATTATCCTAGAGAAACCACCAGAATCCGTCCACAAAACTCCTTCAGTCTGTAGACACCTCTTTCTTTCTCTCACTCACCCCTGGATCATGCCCCCCTCTCATTCTTCCCCAACACAACATACTCAACAACTCTAGCTTTAACAAATAAATACAACAATTAATTTATTAAAGCAAAGAGTATGTGTGTGAGAAGTGTGTGTGTGTGTAATATGTAGAATGTGTGTCGAATATTCTAAGGTGTATGTAGAATTAGACCAGTGAATCAAGAGTCAAGTCAGTTGCATCACTGTGCTGAGCACACAACAGCACCATGTATTCCGGACAGAAAACCTCACCCAGATGATGTTTCTCTGGCCACGTGACGACTTTCTCCGACAACTCTCGAACAATCAGGACGCTGGTCATCAATGATCGACAATGTTCAATCTTGGTCTTCACTCTAACACACACTATGAATTTACTCTGTTCAATAATGTTCATTGATCAGAGAATCTTTCCAATAACTTAAATGTCACATGGGAAAATCTAACTGCTCATAAGTCATTAGTTATACGATTTTCCCCATTTTAAAAACAACCTATTAATGTTCCAGGTAGTTATGTATATTGGTATATGTGTTATTTATAGTGTTCTGAATCTTCGGTGATGTAGCATATCACTCAAGAAAAATCACACATATGTTCATCAAGTCCTGCTCAGCAGAAGCCGGGTTTCTGCAGACCAACTAGGTTATGTGCCCAATGTACAAGCCTCTCAGTAACCTCTGTCTTCAATTCGTGAGCCATCACTTTCTTTAACTTTGATACTAACTTCTTGGTAGTATATCGTAGCACCATCAAGTGGAACCTGTTGAATAGAGAATCCCCTAGTAAAAGCAACTCAATTTTGACCCTAATTAGGTGAGTGTAGACCGATAGCAGCACTCAGATCTATAACAGAGAACCGAACTCTGTTATACGGCCAAATAGCTCATCACATTGGTCTGAGACATGGGAACACGAAAGACTAAAGGAAACGGGTAGAAACCCAGCAGATGCCCTACTGGAAGATCCTACCATTTCACATTCCCTTCATCCCTCCCAACCATCCTCAATCTCTCTAATTATTATCCCACTACACTGTCCTTAACTCCCTGAGTTAAATGATATATCACACAAGCTAGTTAAAGCTACACAATAGGCTACTAGTGCCGACGCTCCTATAATACTTTCTATCACCGCACTTATAGAACATTCTATCACCGCAACTATAATACATTCTATTACCGCACAGTACTGTACTCTATTCCTAATCTAAGTTAGATATGTTTAATAGAATACTATATGGTTATTCCGCTTGAAGATTGAGACTATGCAATCACAGACTGGATCTATGTCCGCCGATAAACATCAACACTTGACACTATAGTCTCTTTCTATAACACAACCAGGAATACTGCGCCGATCCTTAGCACTTCATAACTTTTGGTCGACTAACTCAAACTTGTTTACCTCAACTGGTTTTAATTCGGGCTTGAGTGACGTCACCAAAAAGTCTAGACGCTAATCAGTCCAGAATCTGGTTTTCTCCCCTGTTTCAGACTGACTGGAATCACCCCGCTGTCTAGTTTGCTTTCATCTGGGAATCCATTGTCTCGTACAACAAAAGTCCCGTCTGCCGGTGAACCAGGGGATGTTTCCCCACATCACAGAATCCACCCGACGTCTGTCCAGACATTCCGTCTACGACTTCAAAGGCTGACTACCGCCTTGCAGACGGATGGCGCTATTGTCCCGTCTCGAGCAACAACTTGTTAACAAAATGCCGACCGGGTGTAGACATTTGACGCGACGTATTTTGTTCCACAGTACCCTACTCATCAAAGGATTGCCTGTTTTTGTAGACGAATGTCGGGTCTTTTTGTCATCGATCGAATCTATCAAGTTGTTCCGTGACATTCATGTTGCTGTTGCACTTGTTGTTCATGTTATTGTCCTTGTTGTTCATGTTATTGTTCTTGTTGTTCATGTTAGTTGTCCTTGTTGTTCATGTTATTGTCCTTGTTGTTCATGTTATTGTCTTTGTTGTTTATGTTATTGTCCTTGTTGTTCATGTTAGTTGTCCTTGTTGTTCATGTTAGTTGTCCTTGTTGTTCATGTTATTGTCCTTGTTGTTCATGTTGCTGTTGCACTTGTTGTTCATGTTATTGTCCTTGTTGTTCATGTTGCTGTTGCACTTGTTGTTCATGTTATTGTTCTTGTTGTTCATGTTATTGTCCTTGTTGTTCATGTTAGTTGTCCTTGTTGTTCATGTTATTGTCCTTGTTGTTCATGTTATTGTTCTTGTTGTTCATGTTAGTTGTCCTTGTTGTTCATGTTAGTCGTCCTTGTTGTTCATGTTATTGTCCTTGTTGTTCATGTTATTGTCCTTGTTGTTCACGTTATTGTCCTTGTTGTTCATGTTATTTTTCTTGTTGTTCATGTTATTGTTCTTGTTGTTCATGTTAGTTGTCCTTGTTGTTCATGTTATTGTCCTTGTTGTTCATGTTATTGTCCTTGTTGTTCATGTTGCTGTTGCACTTGTTATTCATGTTATTGTCCTTGTTGTTCATGTTATTGTCCTTGTTGTTCATGTTATTGTCCTCGTTGTTCATGTTATTGTCCTTGTTGTTCATGTTATTGTCCTTGTTGTTCATGTTATTGTCCTTGTTGTTCATGTTATTGTCCTTGTTGTTCATGTTATTGTCCTCGTTGTTCATGTTATTGTCCGTGTTGTTCATGTTATTGTCCTTGTTGTTCATGTTATTGTCCTTGTTGTTCATGTTATTGTCCTTGTTGTTCATGTTATTGTCCTTGTTGTTCATGTTATTGTCCTTGTTATTCATGTTGCTGTTGCACTTGTTGTTCATGCTATTGTCCTTGTTATTCATGTTATTGTCCTTGTTGTTCATGTTATTGTCCTTGTTGTTCGTGTTATTGTCCTTGTTGTTCATGTTATTGTCCTTGTTGTTCATGTTATTGTCCTTGTTGTTCATGTTATTTTCCTTGTTGTTCACGTTATTGTCCTTGTTGTTGATGTTATTTTTCTTGTTGTTCATGTTATTGTTCTTGTTGTTCATGTTAGTTGTCCTTGTTGTTCATGTTATTGTCCTTGTTGTTCATGTTATTGTCCTTGTTGTTCATGTTGCTGTTGCACTTGTTATTCATGTTATTGTCCTTGTTGTTCATGTTATTGTCCTTGTTGTTCATGTTATTGTCCTCGTTGTTCATGTTATTGTCCTTGTTGTTCATGTTATTGTCCTTGTTGTTCATGTTATTGTCCTTGTTGTTCATGTTATTGTCCTTGTTGTTCATGTTATTGTCCTCGTTGTTCATGTTATTGTCCGTGTTGTTCATGTTATTGTCCTTGTTGTTCGTGTTATTGTCCGTGTTGTTCATGTTGCTGTTGCACTTGTTATTCATGTTATTGTCCTTGTTGTTCATGTTATTGTCCTTGTTGTTCATGTTGCTGTTGCACTTGTTGTTCATGTTATTGTCCTTGTTGTTCATGTTGCTGTTGCACTTGTTATTCATGTTATTGTCCTTGTTATTCATGTTATTGTCCTTGTTGTTCATGTTATTGTCCTTGTTGTTCATGTTGCTGTTGCACTTGTTGTTCATGTTATTGTCCTTGTTGTTCATGTTGCTGTTGCACTTGTGGTTGTTGCTCGTGTTGTTCATGTTATTGTCCTTGTTGTTCATGTTATTGTCCTTGTTGTTCATGTTATTGTCCTTGTTGTTCATGTTATTGTCCTTGTTGTTCGTGTTATTGTCCTTGTTGTTCATGTTGTTGTTGCACTTGTTGTTCATGTTATTGTCCTTGTTGTTCATGTTATTGTCCGTGTTGTTCATGTTATTGTTCTTGTTGTTCATGTTAGTTGTCCTTGTTGTTCATGTTATTGTCCTTGTTGTTCATGTTATTGTCCTTGTTGTTCATGTTAGTTGTCCTTGTTGTTCATGTTATTGTCCTTGTTGTTCGTGTTATTGTCCGTGTTGTTCATGTTATTGTCCTTGTTGTTCGTGTTATTGTCCTTGTTGTTCATGTTGCTGTTGCACTTGTTATTCATGTTATTGTCCTTGTTGTTCATGTTATTGTCCTTGTTGTTCATGTTGCTGTTGCACTTGTTGTTCGTGTTATTGTCCTTGTTGTTCATGTTGCTGTTGCACTTGTTATTCATGTTATTGTCCTTGTTATTCATGTTATTGTCCTTGTTGTTCATGTTATTGTCCTTGTTGTTCATGTTGCTGTTGCACTTGTTGTTCATGTTATTGTCCTTGTTGTTCATGTTGCTGTTGCACTTGTGGTTGTTGCTCGTGTTGTTCATGTTATTGTCCTTGTTGTTCATGTTATTGTCCTTGTTGTTCATGTTATTGTCCTTGTTGTTCATGTTATTGTCCTTGTTGTTCGTGTTATTGTCCTTGTTGTTCATGTTGCTGTTGCACTTGTTGTTCATGTTATTGTCCTTGTTGTTCATGTTATTGTCCGTGTTGTTCATGTTATTGTTCTTGTTGTTCATGTTAGTTGTCCTTGTTGTTCATGTTATTGTCCTTGTTGTTCATGTTATTGTCCTTGTTGTTCGTGTTATTGTTCTTGCTGTTCATGTTATTGTCCTTGTTGTTCATGTTATTGTCCTTGTTGTTCGTGTTATTGTCCTTGTTGTTCGTGTTATTGTCCTTGTTGTTCATGTTATTGTCCTTGTTGTTCATGTTATTGTCCTTGTTGTTCGTGTTATTGTTCTTGTTGTTCATGTTATTGTCCTTGTTGTTCATGTTATTGTCCTTGTTGTTCGTGTTATTGTCCTTGTTGTTCATGTTATTGTCCGTGTTGTTAATGTTATTGTCCTTGTTGTTCATGTTAGTTGTCCTTGTTGTTCATGTTATTGTCCTTGTTGTTCGTGTTATTGTCCTTGTTGTTCATGTTATTGTCCTTGTTGTTCATGTTATTGTCCTTGTTGTTCGTGTTATTGTCCTTGTTGTTCGTGTTATTGTCCTTGTTGTTCATGTTGCTGTTGCACTTGTTATTCATGTTATTGTCCTTGTTGTTCATGTTATTGTCCTTGCTGTTCATGTTATTGTCCTTGTTGTTCGTGTTATTGTCCTTGTTGTTCATGTTATTGTCCTTGTTGTTCATGTTATTGTCCTTGTTGTTCATGTTATTGTCCTTGTTGTTCATGTTATTGTCATTGTTGTTCATGTTGCTGTTGCTCGTGTTGTTCATGTTATTGTCCTTGTTGTTCATGTTATTGTCCTTGTTGTTCGTGTTATTGTCCTTGTTGTTCATGTTATTGTCCTTGTTGTTCATGTTATTGTTCTTGTTGTTCGTGTTATTGTCCTTGTTGTTCGTGTTATTGTCCTTGTTGTTCATGTTGCTGTTGCTCGTGTTGTTCATGTTATTGTCCTTGTTGTTCATGTTATTGTCCTTGTTGTTCGTGTTATTGTCCTTGTTGTTCGTGTTATTGTCCTTGTTGTTCATGTTGATGTTGCACTTGTTATTCATGTTATTGTCCTTGTTGTTCATGTTATTGTCCTTGTTGTTCATGTTATTGTCCTTGTTGTTCATGTTATTGTCCTTGTTGTTCATGTTATTGTCCTTGTTGTTCATGTTATTGTCCTTGTTGTTCATGTTGTTGTTGCACTTGTTGTTCATGTTATTGTCCGTGTTGTTCATGTTATTGTCCGTGTTGTTCATGTTATTGTGCTCGTTGTTCATGTTATTGTCCTCGTTGTTCATGTTATTGTCCTTGTTGTTCATGTTATTGTCCTTGTTGTTCATGTTATTGTCCGTGTTGTTCATGTTATTGTCCTTGTTGTTCATGTTATTGTCCTTGTTGTTCATGTTATTGTCCTTGTTGTTCATGTTATTGTCCTTGTTGTTCGTGTTATTGTCCTTGTTGTTCATGTTGCTGTTGCTCGTGTTGTTCATGTTATTGTCCTTGTTGTTCATGTTATTGTCCTTGTTGTTCGTGTTATTGTCCTTGTTGTTCATGTTGCTGTTGCACTTGTTATTCATGTTATTGTCCTTGTTGTTCATGTTATTGTCCTTGTTGTTCATGTTATTGTCCTTGTTGTTCATGTTATTGTCCTTGTTGTTCATGTTATTGTCCTTGTTGTTCATGTTATTGTCCTTGTTGTTCATGTTATTGTCCTTGTTGTTCGTGTTATTGTCCTTGTTGTTCGCGTTATTGTCCTTGTTGTTCATGTTATTGTCCTTGTTGTTCATGTTATTGTCCTTGTTGTTCATGTTATTGTCCTTGTTGTTCATGTTGCTTTTGCACTTGTGGTTGTTGCTCGTGTTGTTCATGTTGTTGTCCTTGGTGTTCTTGTTGTTCAAATTTGTCTTGTTTTTCCCACTATTGTTGCTCTGGGTGTTCATGTTACTGTTGATGTTATTCTTCTTGATCATGTTGTTGTTGTTGTTGTTGTTGCTGATGTTGTTGTTGTTATTGTTGTTGCTGCTGCTGCTACAGAGCCATCGACGCTGGCACTGTGGTCTTTCGTCCAAATTACCATATAGTAAAATGTGCTGGTATTCAGGAATAACTTCCCGTGGCTGTACATGATCTTCTCATCGTCCTCTTATGCACGTGAGACGTGAAAAATAAACAGACACGCTGACAAACATCTAATGGCGGTGTATAGATAATTTCTGGAAAAAATACACGGGATATCACGGACGAACAGAAAAAAGCAAGTCTTATTAGAAACAATTGAAAACCCTAACTTGATTCGAGAATTTAGGAATAAACAGTCGGGTATCTTTTGGCCAGATTTGAAAGAGAAATAATGTGGAACATGTAGTCAGAACTCGCATGATTTGTTGGAAAACAGCAAGGGGGAGGCGGAGGGATGAATATCTAGGTGGCTTTGCCACATGGCATTATCGAGACAAAACACCAAACAGTTGATTGGGCATGATGTGAGACGGCAAGCCACGGTAACCCACACTTGTCGGCATGGCACCTGGTGATGATGATGACCGATTAACTTGTTCAAGAATGTTCCCATTTACTGTCACGTAACATTGGGATAGCCGGTCTCCGTGGCCAAAGGCTTGCGAACGCGGTTCGTGAGCCGCTTACCAGGCGTTCGAAACGCAGCCGCGACCGATTTGTGCAGCAGACCGTGTCGCGTTGTGTTATAACGTGTTGGTATGTGAGCCGGTTGTTCAGAAAGCAATGCCAAACTACTGAACGTAAAATTTGCCTAGTACATCAACAGCAGCATGAAAAATGCTGGTGTTGACTGCAACGTCCTGCAAGGGATATGCAACATTACAAAGAAACAAAAAAAACATTGGGGTATTTCTTTCGTTTTGGAGATATCGATTCATCTGTTTAATAATTTTCTAAATTACTTTGAAGCCGGCCGCTCAGAAAGCAATGGCAAACTACTGAGCGTAATCTTGCCAAGAAATCAACATACAGCTGAAAGATGCTGGTGTTGACAGCGATGTCCTGTAAAGAATATGCAAAAAAAAAAAAACAAAAAAAAACATTGTGGTATTTCTTTCTTTTTGGAGATTACCTTAATTTCTATTGTCTGTGGGACCAGGTGGAGAAGGTGGAGGAACAGATTGAGAGCGTGTATGTGGAAAGGATTATATTGCGGGGGATTGGCAGGGGTTCTGGTAGAATCTCAAAACTGAGGGTGAAGACCAGGAGAACTTTAAATCATACAGCGGTGGGAACAATTAGTAGTGTGACTCTTCGCTGCTGTTGAATGAGGGGACGGAGCACATATGGGATTGTCCTGAGTGCAGTTATATCGGTTCTTAGCTCAACTCCACTCAACTCAACTCTATTTTCTGATCATTTAATTCCAACCCAACTTGATCACCGATTGAAATAACAGCATAGTTAAATACGACAAATGGTCAGCTTGGCCAAATGGATATGAGCTTTGGCTCTTTAACTTTCCGTATGCTGATGCCGAAGTAGCGGGTTCAACCCCTTCACCGGTCAGTTGCACTAAATTATTGACTTGTCGTTCTTCACTTGGGGGCGTAAATTACAAGTACCTCAGAACTCGGAGTGAGTTCGCCTGATGACGAGGGATACTATTAATAGGGAAAGCTAATTCACACACAAACATATATTATTAGTATCACGTGCATGGACTACGGTTGAGTTAAAAAAGATGACGTGATGGCACCAAGAACAAGCTTACAGTTCAATAACAACTTACAAAACTCATTAGAAAGAGCGCATAAAATATACTTTCATACCCCCCCCCCCTTATCCCCATTCTTTCCCCTTTGTCCTTTCCCTCCACCATCCCCGCCCCATACACGCCCCTTCCCCCTCCCCAACACTTCGCTGAGGTAAATGGAAGAAGAAGAAGAAGAAGAAGAAGAAGAAGAAGAAGAAGAAGAAGAAGAAGAAGAAGAAGAAGAAGAAGAAGAAGAAGAAGAAGAAGAAGAAGAAGGAGGAGGAGGAGGAAGAGGAGGAGGAGAAGGAGGAGAAGGAGATGATGATGATGACGACAAATCTAAGGACTTCCCCGTGAATTTGAAGACAGGCAAACATGTGTATCATATATACGTCTCTGACTCTGCCTGTCTGTAGTCAATGAAGCAAAGATGTAGGTCTTTGTTTACTTCTAACGAGCGTTCTATTAATGCTCTCAACAGAGACAAAGCATTTGTTGTACCCTCGCCGTCTACAAGACCATATTGTTCTTCCCGTATATGTGGTTGTACTGATATTTTCTTCATAACTTTTTACTTGATAATTCTTAGATGTTATGTGTGGACTAACTTTCCCTATTACCAGTAACCCTCACCATCAGGCCAACCCACTCTGACCTCTAAGGTACTGTACTTGTAGTTTACATCTCCAAGTCAAGGACGAGAAGCAAACATTTCAGTCCAACTGACCAGTGTTGGGATTAAACCCTCGCCGTCAACACACCGGATTAGCCGTTTAACTATTCTGAAAAGTAAATCTAAACATAATTGAAATATAATGTAAATTCTCTAAGAGCATGACTATTGTTATCAATCAGAAACAACTTGTTGACTACTGCAATAGCAAACACAGAAGAAAACTTTCTCAGCTTTACATCGGCTCCAGTCTTTCAGCAGTGGTAAACGAATCATTGTTTCGTCGCGGGACACGTTTCGACTCGAACATGCAAACAACGGACATCCTAAAGACAACATGCATAAAACTAGGTTGACAAAATAGGCAAGATACAGATGTAGAGTCGCACAAAAAAAACTGCCTCGCAAATCGTTCTTTCACACCGCGACCTGGTGCTAATGTGTCCGTGCATATTTTATACATGTAGCCAATGGCATGCCACTTCGCCGCGAGCTCCACACTATCTAGGTCACCGGCACAGCAGAGACAAAAAATTAGGTCACAGCAACCATTCGATTGAGGAAGGTGGGGAAGGGGAAGAAAAAAAAAAAACACTCTCACACTCCTGTTAAAAAAAAAAAAAAACGTACCGTAAGACCCTGTGTTGTCATATGTGAGCTGTGAAAACAGCTGAATAACTCACCGTAAAGAAAGCAAGTTGATCGGCGCTCAGCATCTTCTTCTTCAATGAGGTGCTTTGAGCACGGCAGTTTTGCTTTCACTTGCAAGTCCAATGGCGCAAAGTTACGCTAGGCTATACATTCCAAAATGGGTAAGTACACAGTTGTTTTTTTTTCTCTCTCGCCATATTCATTGATTTCCCGGCTTGCCGTTGTTTGCAGTCTGGAGGGCCGAAATCTGCCAGTGAACAGAGCTAAGGCATCTCTACTCATTGATGCCTTACTTTAAAGTTATTCAGGTTCGCATTAGGTCTATTAGATCATTTACGCCGACAGCTATGATTTAAAACCAAACAGATACTGACATGAATCTACAGTCGGACTACTTATCATCGTAAACACTTTCTTTAATTTTGCAGCCTAGCAGATTTGTTCTTGAATTCAACAGTTAAGAAAGGTAGAATCATAAGCTCGTTTTCTTGTTTTCTGCATCAAAGTTGATGATACTGTTTCTGTGTATTTTGTATTAAAAGTAAATAAATTTATTTGCGATATAATTTAATTTTCCTGTTAGTTTAAAATAATGGTTAGTATATATTATAGATACAAATGGACGCTTTTTAAAGTTTATTTTACATTGGTTTAGTTTGTCTTTGTGTGTGTGTGTGCAAAGAATCAATTTCATGTCACGCGGATACCATTGTAACAAAAGGCATTTGATAGAATAGATAGAAACAAGCTGTGGGAAATCCTTAAAGATATGGAGTGAGGATGCATTTAACGAACCTGCGTAGAATCTTATGTAAAAACAGTGAATAGACTGTACGAACAAGCGGAGGACACTCAGAACCCTTCAACATAAGATCCGGAGTACGACACGGTTGTGTCCTGTTCCCCCTATTGTTCATAAAATATGTAGACAATACATGTAAAGACACCAGCCAAACAAGGACCTCAATAACACTTCGTGAAGAACAGATCACAGAAGAAGAACCAACGGCAAATTACACCGTTAAAGAACTCCTATTTGCGAACGATCAAGCACTAATTGCAAAATCGGAAACAGAACTACAAGTCTACATAACGAAGTGTGCAAGGAACACAGCATGAACATTAGCATCAACGAAACAGAGGTAATTAATATAACCAAAGAAGAAAAAAATAAAAAAATACTCGTCTAAAAGAACACCCCATGAAACAAGTAAAAAACTTCGAGTTTTAGGAAGTATAATATCACCAAATGGCAAATCAGAAGACAAGATTGAGAATAGATGCAAGAAGACAAATCAACTAACTCATTGGACAAATGACACCAATATTTAAGATCAAACACGTATCAGTTGATACTTTAAAAAAAAAAAAAAATAACAACAACCCTACAACACAAACTTTCTGTGAACTCTATGCAACTAATGTCAAATCTAGACAATGACAGAAAAACGAGGGGAGACAAAATTACAGCAATGGAAATTATTCCTGGGAAGAATACTTAAAATATCAAAAAGAGAGAAAATAATGAGACTAAATGTGTGGGAAACAGCAGCGCTAGATTTAATTAGGAAACAAGTTAAATAGTTTGATCACATAACTAGGCTACCAAATTACCTAATACCACAACAAGCAATGTATAGACCAAATGCAACCTGAAGAAGAGGTCCATAGGAATCTCGATATATGAAGCCCATAAACAAGTACTCTCCTGCTGTTCATGCTTCACCTCGACACCGCAAGGTACAAGCGGAACAAGATGAGATGAGACATCGTTAATTAGTCTCATTCTGTAGACCACACACTGGAAGGTAGTAGCACAGTGCACGTACTCCGTAGCACAGTGAGAATCCATCAATATTAATTTTTGGGATAAGTTTCTTCTTCTTCCTCGTTCACCTTCAGACTTTAGTATGAATGAATGCAAAGAAAGCAGCAGTCAAATGAAGCTTCTTGACATCTCCATAGTTTGTCCTCAGATGAAGTGGCTGAAGGCAACGTACGTTTTCTGTTCTGCATATGTTGGACACTCCTGCAACACATGTTTAGCTGTCATTTTACCAGTTCCACCGTCACAGTTATCAATATCTCCTATCTGTCTTTATTTGATTGAACCAGTGGTGTTTCAATCTGTTGTATCCTGTGAGCATACGTTTTATAATTTAGAAACGTAGCCAGTACAGTTGACAATGGATATTTTCATTCCATAGCTGGAATCCCCTTATTTTTCGACCTTAGCCGAGATGGCTAGACAACCTATTACGTTACAGAAGATACTAGTCTTAGCGAGCTCTGGACGTGTCTGGTTAATGTTAGTATGTAACGTGTGGGGTGTACACACCTTGCTGTGGTGGCCATAAACGGTTCTCTTCGGAAGCTGATGGTCTGGCGTGTGAGCTTGATGTCCACACCAGCAACTGTGGTGTGTTTTTAGTGTCATCTGGATCCTTAGCGGGTCTGCTCTGTCAAGAAATTTTTTATTTAGTGCCGTGTGACCAGTTATTGATTTTCTACTACACTTGACTTGAGTTGACTACTGTGTCCTGTTCTGATGGGACACCCATGACCAATGCTTGTATGTTTAGCTCATTAAAGGCTGGGGGATGGGGGTATTTGGGTTGAGTATTTTGAATCGCTTATGATGGGATCGTCGTCATCATCATAATCATAATCAGTGGCCTGCCCTTTGCAGAACTTCGCCCATGTAACTGTTTTTCGAATTGTATCTCTGTGCTGGGTCATAAGTCCTGTGTCTGTTGTTAATTTATCCGACAGCTGTAGTTTTCTAGACGTCTTTAAAGTAGTTTGTATGCCACTGTTTTTCTTCCTTGACAGTCACCACACTGGTCTCAAACTGCAGCTATTATCTGTACACGGAGATCATTTGCCTACCTTCGCGAACTTGAGACCATAACACAACCATTTGTCGGCTGTTGTAAGTTCAATGCGTCACATGGTGAATGATGGAATAACTTCTAAACAGTTATAGAATTGTTTATTATGTTTTGTTCGGGTTATAAATTGTAGTTATACCTATTATTAGCACGTATTGACACTATAGTTATGAAAACTATAGAAATAATTTATCTAAAAATGTAACGTTAAATTAAAACTCGGCGAAAGGTCTTTCCAGTGGGTCGTGACGAAAGCGAGCCTCTGCAAAGATTCCAACCGCATGAATAACTTTGAAACAATCAGTAAACTAAATTTCACGAAAGATAATGTCATTCCTGGCACATTGGAAAGATGTCGCACAACTGATTTAATATTTTCAGGCGGCTGCGTTTGTCCTTACAAGACAATTGGCCAGATTTGAAGAATACGAAAAGGCTAAATCCTGTCTGGCCTCGAGTACTCTAAATACAGATAGTGTAAATTTAAGAAACTTAAATTTATGTGTGTGGGTGTGTTTTAAAAATAGTCTTGGCTTTCTCTTTTTCTTCTTTCGGTTATCCTTGCTATGATGTTCAGCGTCAAGTTAGGAAGAGCTGTCAGCTCAAGTCCTTTGTGTGGGCTGTGTGTGATGTGTGGGCTGTGTGTCCTGTTTGCGCTGTGTTTGATTGTGTGGGCTGTTTGATTGTGTGGACGGTGGCTGATTGTGTGGACTGTTTGATTGTGTGGGCTGTGTTTGATTGTGTGGGCTATGTTTGATTGTGTGGGATGTGTGGGATGTATGTGATATTTGAGCTGTGCTGATGTGTGGGCTGTGTTTGATTGTGTGGGCAGAGTGTGATTGTGTAGGCTGTGTGTGATGTGTGGACTGTGTGGGCTGTGTGATTGTTTTGGCTGTGTGTGATGTGCGGGCTGTGTGTGATATGCGGGCTGTGTGGGCTGTGTGTGATGTGTGGGCTGTGTGTGACTTGTGGGCTGTGTGTGATTTGTAGGCTGTGTGTGATGTGATGTGTCGGCTGTGTGTGATGTGATGTGTGGGTTGTGTGATTTTGGGGCTGTGTGTGGTGTGATGTGTGGGTTGTGTGTGATGTGATGTGTGGGTTGTGTGGGTTGTGTGTGATGTGATATGTGGCGTTTGTGTGATGTGATGTGTGGAATGTGTGTGATGTGTGGAATGTATGTGATGTGTGGGCTTCGTGTGATGTGTGGGCAACGTATGATGTGTGGAATGTGTGTGATGTGTAGGCTGTGTATGATGTGTGGGATGTTTGGGATGTGTGGAATGTGTCGTGCGTGAGATGTGTATGATGTGTGGACTGTGTGTTATGTGTGACTGTTTTGATGTATGTCATGTGATGTTCGCTGCTTCTCATCATCATCTTGTGCCATGCCGATAAGCGCAAGCGGTAATGTTTCGCCATCTCACGCGATCACCAGAGTCGTGGAACAGCTACTGCGCTAGTCCATGCTCCCTGTCTCCTGCTGTTTCGATAGTTTCTAAATGGCAGTGATGTTTGACTATGTTCTTTAAAATCAGGGCTCTGTGTTTCGGGAAATCTGACACATTATAACCAGGAAACGTATGGGGTCATCTAGGTGTCAGTGCTCCTGGTACCATTACGTTTTGGCACCGTCATCATCGTGTGCCTTGCCTGGTGGCGTGGACGTTCGTGTCTCTTCGCAGATCTCAGTCCTCCTCGGTATTCTAGATAAATTCGTATGATGATAGTATACAATGAAACAAGTATGCATCCTGCCAGAGAGAGAGAGAGAGAGAGAGAGAGAGAGAGAGAGAGAGAGAGAGAGAGAGAGAGAGAGAGAGATGGATGGATTGATGGATGGATGGAGGGAGGAAGGGAGGGATAGGTGGGTGGGTGGGTGGAAGGAGAAAGAGGGAGAGTGAGAACAGAGAACAAACACAGGCACCTTGTACCTACCTTAAAATAACTCAATCCCGGTGAACAAATATCGGAGTGGGAGAATGAACAAGGCTTACTAAACATCACTAATAATAATAATAATAATAATAATAATAATAATAATAATAATAATAATAATAAATTTTTTTCCCGCGTTTCCATCCTGTTTCAGGATATTGCGGTCAACACCAGCATCTTTCAGCTGTATGTTGATTCCTAGGCTAGATTACGCTCATCAGCACGCCACGACTTTCTGAGCGACCGGCTCCATACTCTCATTAGTCACTTTTGCGATTCGAACCACTGCTAATTCTCGTCGCGTCACGTGACGAGAGTATTCGGGGTTAGCGGAGAAAGCTGCTAACACCTCGGCCACGGAGCCGGCAATAATAATAATAATAATATTAATAATAATAATAATAATAATACAATGCAGACCTGATAAGGCGAACTAACTGAGACCCAATAATAGTTCTTCTTATCAGAATTTCCTTTTATAAGAGCTCAAGCATATAGTAATGCATTTACAACATACAATACAATATTGTTCTTCACAACAAAAATTCGCCACATCCGAGATCGCCTTAAGTGATTTGCACTGTAATAATTATAATAGTAGTAGTAGTAGTAGTAGTAGTAGTAGTAGTAGTGGTAGTAGTAGTAGTAGTAGTAGTAGTAGTAGTAGTAGTAGTAGTAGTAGTAGTAGTAGTAGTAGTAGTAGTAGCAGTAGTAGTAGTAATAGTAGTAGAAGTAGTAGTAGTAGCAGCAGCAGCAGCAGCAGCAGTAGTAGTAGTAGTAGTAGTAGTAGTAGTAGTAGTAGTAGTAGTAGTAGTAGTAGTAGTAGTAGTAGTAGTAGTAGTAGTAGTAGTAGTAGTAAAACATTGATATAATGATGTTATTCCTCTGTGTTGGAGATACAGTGGAAGCCCTAAGGATCCACAGTGACATAGTGGTTAGTATGCTTGCCTGCCAAGACAGTTACAGGAGATCAAACCCCGGCTCACGCGTGATTATTTTGCCCCATTAGTAAGCCTGTTTGACCTTATCCAGTCTCGTTAACATTGATATCGGACAATGTTCTGAATGTTATGGTAAGGAATGGCGAAGAGGAAAACAAAACTGGCCACCACACCTCGTACATTGGGACGAGAACTTGTGAAGGCCTAAAACTTCATACACGAATGGCAGTGTCTGCTATGATACTGCCTGCCTTTATTTCCGAGTCCATATTATCCTGAACAGGCCGAATAGCATGGAGTGAGCAGGGTTTGTTAGTTAGTTGACCTTCTAGAAGCGTTCTTGGTGTCTATTGTTGTTAGACTGGGTTGGCGCTAGGGCTATGTGCTCACCAAAACCAAAACACAGGTCAACCCCAGATCTATGTGCTCACCAAAACACAGGTCAACCCCAGATCTATGTGCTCACCAAAACACAGGTCAACCCTAGAGCTATGTGCTCACCAAAACACAGGTCAACCCTAGATCTACGTGCTCACCAAAACACAGGTCAACCCTAGAGCTATGTGCTCACCAAAACACAGGTCAACCCTAGATCTACGTGCTCACCAAAACACAGGTCAACCCCAGATCTATGTGCTCACCAAAACACAGGTCAACCCTAGATCTACGTGCTCACCAAAACACAGGTCAACCCTAGAGCTATGTGCTCACCAAAACACAGGTCAACCCCAGATCTATGTGCTCACCAAAACACAGGTCAACCCTAGATCTATGTGCTCACCACAAAAAAAAAAAAAACAAAAAAAAAAACAGATGGACCCTAGATCTATGTGCTCACCAAATAACAGGTCGATCCCAGAGCTGTGTGCTCAGCAAACAACAGGTCGATCCCAGAGCTATGTGCTCACCAAACCACAGGTCGACTCTAGAGTTATGAGCTCACCACAAAAAAGGTCTACCCTAGAGCTTTGTGCTTACCAAAAAATAGGTCGACCCAAGAGCTATGTGCTCACCAAAAAAAAAAACAAAAAAACCAGGTCAACCCCAGATCTATGTGCTCACCAAAAACAAGAAAACAGGTCAACCCTAGATTTATGTGCTCACCAAAACCAATCTGTACTCAGCGGGGACTTAAACCCATGACGTTGTTGACCATGTAGTGTGTGCTTGTGTCTCTGCGGCGTTGTTGTGTTGTCATAGACTTGATTTATTACTTTCTTTTTATTGATTTCTGTTCGCTCGCTTTGAGCTCAAGCGTAGTCCATACACGTGCTATTTCTAGTGCACTGGATTAATTTTTGTGTGGATTACTTTCCCTATTACCAGTGCATTTCGTCATCCGGCAAACAAACTCCGACTTCTGAGGTACTTGTAATTTACGTCCCCAAGTCAAGGACGAGAAGTGAACATTTTAGTTTAACTTACCGGTTATGAGTTGAACCCGCTACCTCAGCATCATCACACCGGAAGTTTAAGAACGAGCGCTGTTACCCATTCGGCCATACTGACCTCTTTATGCTTACGTGTCTGCGAGCTCTTCTGGTGGTTCTCATTTTTTGTTGTTGTTGCTGTTGCTGTTATTGCTGCTGCTGCTGCTGTTATTATTGCTGCTGCTGCTGTTGTTGTTGTTGTTGTTGATGTTGTTGTTGTTGTTGTTGTCATACACTGAATTCTGCTGCGCTGTTTCGTAGACCCGTAGTCTTTCCATCGAACCTCACGTGTATTTCTGTCCGGAGTGCAGCGCCTAGACTTCCACGGTCCACTGTCTACTGTCCACTGTCCACTGTCCACTGTCTACATGCTGTCATGGACGGCCATGGAAATAAAACGAATTAAAAAAGGCAGATTAAACTTACAAATTAATTAGATGTAGAGAGTTTAGATTCTTTGAGTATCTTTAGAGGAGAAATATAGTTAAAAATAAAATCCTGACATCTGGCAAATTTAATTTTAAAAGATCGAGAGAAAGACAAAGTTTAAATACCTAGATAACTTGGCCAAAACAGCATAATCGGAACCAGAACCCAGACTTGATGTGACCAACCATGATCGCCGGGGTTTTCGGCATGGCACATGATGATGATGATGAGTCTACCTGCAAGACAACATGCGCTTGCTACACTTAGTATGGTCCCTGCCACTAGATCTGTCTAACTTAAGACATTTGCCACTAGACCTGTCTAACTTAAGACACCTTGATATTTAATGTGCCTAATTTTTTTTTTTTTTTTTTTTTAGCATATCCTTTACAGGACTTAGCTGTCAACACCAGCATCTTTCAGCTGTATGTTGATCTCTTGGCAAGATTACGCTCAGTAGTTTGCCATTGCTTTCTGAGCGGCCGGCTCAGTATCCCGCAAGTCACGAGCGGGGGTCGAACCGCCTCAGCTCTCGCTCCGCTACGAGACTCTGCCTGATAAACGGGATTACAGAGAGAAAGTGTTGTAACCCCACAGCCAGAGAGACCGACTTTAGAATTTAATTTGTGCCTAATTTAGAACACCTTTTACTTGATGTGTCTAACTTACGACACCTGAATTCTCGACATGTCTAATTTAGAACAGCAGGCAGCTGGATCTGTCTAACTTATTACACCCTGTCACACAGCCCTGTCTAACTGAAGAAACCCTGTCGCACAACTTGCCTAACTTAGGACAGCATGCAGCTCGACCTGTCTTAACTTAGGACACCCTGTTACGCAACCTGTCTAACTTAACACATCATATCACACAACCTGTCTAACTTAGCACAATCTGTCACACAACCTGGCTAACTTAGAACCGTGTCACACAACCTGCCTATTTTAGGACACCCTGTAATTCGATCACAGATTTGCGGAAAGAGAGATAGAGGAAGACAGCGTGAAAAGATTATTGACAGTCTTGTGGCATGGCACGAAAGGCAGTCAACACACGAATGACGTCAGAGATCGCAATTTGTGGAGGGGCATGATCGCCCATGCCAGCCGACGAGGCACTGGATGGTGATGATGTAGTTCGACTTGTCTATCTTAGACACCCTGTCACTCGACCTGTCTTACATAGGACACCTTGCTTCTGTCTACTTCGTACCGTTGAGTTGTAATGCCAGTGTTGGCGTTGGTTGCGACGGCCTGTAAATGAATATGTAACTTTAACAAAATGTTGCATGGCCTAATCAGCGTCCTCTAGTCTTTACTTATTTCCTCTCCTTCTGTGAGCGCCAAACAATACTACGTGTGTTTATTTATGTAACTTGCCCTTATCAGGATGTTGTGATCAACCCCAATTTATTTTCTACGCAATTTTACGTTCAGTACTTTGCCATTGCCGGTCTCCGTGGCGAAATGGTTACGGACGCAGTTCATAATTCCGCTTACCTGCGTTCTTCTTGTGTTCTCTTGAAATGTTTTGTCTATATCAGCAATGATGTCTCCTGTATAAACCTCACTGTCCTTTTCAGTTCACTCAGTGGTCCATAGAGTTTATCTTCCACTGTTGTTTCTCTAGGACACAAATGTTGCTTAGATACGTCGCATTCGTGGCAGTCTTAGAAAATGTGATCTGCGGTACCAATCGTCATATGCACATATCTGATTCGCTAGTGTATAATAAACAATATTAGTTTTTTGTTTTGTATTTTGCTGTGTTATAATCAACGATATTTTTTATTTGGTTCAACATAACAAGCAACCATGGACTATGTAGTGTTTTCAATCATTTTAAGAGATGTGAAACTTTACAGTTAGGTACATTTTAAAGAAGTAACCATGCCGATACAGAGGACGGGGTTCAGTCCCCAGCAGAAACACAATTATAATACTTTTCGTATCAGTACAGCTCTCGAGTCGACCCAGTCTTATCTAAATGGTTCATCATCATGTGCCATGCAGATAAGCCTGGGCGGCCAAAGGTTCGCCATCTCATACAATCCCTGGCTCAGGTCCGTGGTCTTGTCCCGACTATGCTATATCGCCAAGCCTTCCAGATATTTACCTCGCTGCCTTCCCCTTGCTCTTTCCCCATTGATTGTGCCAGTTGTCACTAAGTTTTCTAGTTTATTCCTCCTCATAACAAGCCAAAATACATTGACTGTAACAAAATGAGTACCGGACAGGCTTGTAATAATTTTCTGCGAAGGATAAACGGGGAGGATGGGAACTGCCCACGCCACCACAAGCGTGTCCCAGAATTCGCGAAGGCCTCAGCTTCAAACCTCAACTGCAGTACAGTCAAACCTCGGTTTTCGTCGATAATCTGTCCGAAAACAATCGGCGAAATCTGAAACCGACGAAAACCGAAGCAATTATTTCCATATGAATCAATGTAAATCCAATTGATTCGTTCTAGAAACCCCAAAATGCATTAAAAAAAAAAAAAACAACAACTAATTTTATTAAGAATAAATATAGTGTTTAATACTATTTTTCGGCCCCAGACTTGTCTGAACTCGCACCTTCGTCGTGCCTAGTAACACTGTGTATGCCAGTGCGCCTCTTGAATTTAGATCACTAAGTACATTAGTATTCATCACAAGCACTTCCTGGACTCCCCCCCCCCCCCCCACACACACACACATATGATTGCCTCCGAAACAGAATCGTCATCTAACTGGTTTTGATTTATCCAAATTAATTATAACTGTTCGACATCTTCAATTGTTTGTGATCTCTGTTTCATTAGCACATTCATGTCTTTCGCTACATTAGCCTCTTTAATTGCTTCCTTTTTTCGCCACATTGAAACTTATCGTGGATGACGACTTCCCGGACACGCGGCCGATGTCAGCCACCCTCGTATTTTATTATTAGCAAATGATGCTCACACGACGAGAAACAGTGCCTAGCTGAGCAGAAGAACGCGTGGGTGCCTTTATTTTCGCAAAATTAGCAGCGAGGTCATGTGGGCACGTCGATAAACCCGAGGCAGTCGACGAAAACTGAGACACATTTTTCGCGGGAAAAAAATCGACGAAAACCGAAACCGATGACAACCGAAGGCAACGAAAACCGAGGTTTGACTGTATCTTCTTTGATATTTCTTTCTTCTTATTTTGTCCTATATTACCCATTGGAGCCAACTCACCCCAAGCCGGCCTATTTTCTCCTACCCCATGCAGCGCCGCCCATGCCCGCCCCATATTATGCGTTACTGTCGCTAATTCTCTTCTCTGGGTGTTGTTCCCTTATTTCTTGTGCTCTGTGGGTTCTGGACAAAGGCCTTCCTAGTTATACCGGGTGTTTGCACTTATATAGGGCGTATTTTTAAAGAAAATATTGCCGGTCCAAGTTTTGTAATCACGCACTGTAAAGTTCATGCGCCGAACTCCCTGGCGAAAGCGTTAACGACTTTCTCCGTAATCCCGTATATCCACGTGAGGAAAACTGCTGCGCGAGATTCGGCAGCCGATCGCGTCGCTTTGGTTACTTTCGGGGTATGTGAGCCGGTCGCGCAGAAAGCAATGGCAAACTACTGAGCGTAATCTTGCCAAGAAAATCAACAACAGCTGAAAAATGCTGATGTTGACTGCAACGTCCTGTAAGGGATATGCAACTTTACAACAACAAAAAAGGGTCAATGCAACATAATCCATCCATCCATCATGTGCCATGTCGGAAAGCGTGGGCGGTTATGATTCGCCATTTTACTCGACCACCAGAGTCGTGTTCCTGTCTTGACCATGCCACGTGGTCAAGCCAACCAGGTATTTACTACTCTGTCTTCCCCTTGTTCTCTTCCCCTCGATCTTGCCAGTTATCACCAAGTTATCTAATATATTTCTTCTCATAACATGTCCAAAAAATTTTGACTGTCTACGTCTAATCTCTCTAATCAATGTACGATTTTCATTTGTTTCTTGTAGAACTTGGTCATTGGTTTTTCTGTCAGTCCATGGTATTCTTTGCATTCTCCTCAGAAACCACATTTCTGCAGCCATCAGATGTTTTTCAGTTTCAGCTTGACAGCTCATTGTCCAAGCTCCACATCCATTCAGAAGTACAGGCTCTATGTAGCACCTCAACACTCTTTTTCTCGTTTCAATGCAACATAATAGGTAAATACAAAACTTGGACCGGCAATATTTTCAAACATTGCACACACAAACCAAAAAAAAGCTGTCATTTACTGCCAATATAGTACCTTGCGGTGTATGGCAGAGGGGTCTTTGAGCCTGAGGAATAAAGGCCGCCTGGCTAGTGCAGTCGCCGCGAACTGTGCAGGTTAGGATTTTCTTTTTGCCTCCGACAGAAACAAATCCGACACCTTACCGAGGAATCGAACCCGGGCCTCCCGAATGAGAGTCCGGCGTTCTAGCCTCTCGGCCAGCCGCTCCTCTGACACTGCACAGTCATTAAAAATACACCATGTACAATACTGCTGCGTTAGACACCGTCTCATACACAATGGATACCAGGTAATTTTTAGAACTTTCCCGGATATTGTCTGAGAAGGAAAGGAGATGAGGAAGTGAGCTGGTCACTTGACTTCATATGTAGTGACCTAGAATATGTTTAGAAGATCTACATATATCGTGACCTAGAATATGTTTAGTAGGTCTGTATATATCGTGGCATAGAATATGTTTAATAGGTCTACATATATCGTGACATAGAATATGTTTAGTAGGTCTACATATATCGTGACATAGAATATGTTTAGTAGGTCTACATATATCGTGACCTAGAATATGTTTAGTAGGTCTACATATATCGTGACCTAGAATATGTTTAGAAGGTCTACATATATCGTGACCTAGAATATGTTTAGAAGATATTCATATATCGTGACCTAGAATATGTTTAGAAGGTCTACATATATCGTGACCTAGAATATGTTTAGTAGGTCTACATATATCGTGACCTAGAATATGTTTAATAGGTCTACATATATCGTGACATAGAATATGTTTAATAGGTCTACATATATCGTGACACAGAATATGTTTAATAGGTCTACATATATCGTGACATAGAATATGTTTAATAGGTCTACATATATCGTGACATAGAATATGTTTAATAGGTCTACATATATCGTGACATAGAATATGTTTAATAGGTCTACATATATCGTGACATAGAATATGTTTAATAGGTCTACATATATCGTGACATAGAATATGTTTAATAGGTCTACATATATCGTGACATAGAATATGTTTAATAGGTCTACATATATCGTGACATAGAATATGTTTAATAGGTCTATATATATCGTGACATAGAATATGTTTAGTAGGTCTACATATATCGTGACATAGAATATGTTTAGAAGGTCTACATATATCGTGACCTAGAATATGTTTAGTAGGTCTACATATATCGTGATCTAGAATATGTTTAGAAGGTCTACATATATCGTGACCAATATGTTTAGAAGGTCTACGTATATCGTGACATAGAATATGTTTAGAAGGTCTACATATATCGTGACCTAGAATATGTTTAGTAGGTCTACATATATCGTGATCTAGAATATGTTTAGAAGGTCTACATATGTCGTGACCTAGAATATGTTTAGAAGGTATACGTATATCGTGACATAGATATGTTTAGAAGATCTATATATGACGTGACATAGAATATGTTTAGTAGGTCTACATATATCGTGACATAGAATATGTTTAGAAAGTATAACACTTCACATTTCAGTATCTGCAAAGTGCAGTGGGACTTTACAAACACCCTGTACTATTCTCGGGTGTTCTCAATGTATGACCCATCCACCGCCAGTCGTTCTCGCGTATTGATTCACGTGTCATTGCTTAGTTCACCCCAAGGGATACACAAAGGCGCTTCTGTCATATTCTGTGGCTCTTCTGTTCTTCGCACTCACCACCAATTAATGAATGTTTGCAGTTTGTTTGTGGCCGGCGCCTTGGCGAAGGCGTAACGAACGTAATTATGCATACCGCGTTCGAAACACAGCTGTGGGCGATTTGGCAGCAGACCGCCTTGCGTTGGTTATTTATGAAATGGTATGGGTGCCAGTTGTTCAGAAAGCAATTGCAAACTACTGAACGTAAACATGCCCAGGAATTACGAACAGCCCAAAAATGCTGGGGTTGATTTTGCTATGTCCTGTAAAGGATATGCAACTAACTTTAAGTTTATTTGTAATCGTTTTGGTCGTTATTCGTATGTACTAAATGGTCCATGGTACAGGATAATTTTCAGCATTGCCTACAAATAAACTACAGGAATGAAGGTAACAGGCCAGGCACCTCATTCTGCCTTGGCTTAAAACATGCGAAGGCCTAGCATTTAAAACCGATATGTGGGTCTCGGCAGCCTGACTGTCTTTACTTTTGTGTTGTACTGTTTGTCTTTCGTTCTAAAAGTAATATTTACGGTTTCAAAAGTTTGTTCGTCTGTTTCTGTTGAATAATACAAGTATTTTGCGTGTCCTTTATTGGTTTCCTCGTTAATTCATATTTCCTTTTTCTTGTTATTATTATTTCTTTGTGGCAAAGGGGTTGCGGGCGCAATTCGTAATCCCACCAGCTGCATGTCCTTCACAGGAAGTAGCAGTTAACCCCAGCATTTTGTTGTTTGTGTTTCATGGGCACGTATTAAGTTCAGTAGTTTGCCATTGCTTTCTGAATGACCGGCACCTATAGCTTTTTCGAAAAAAATTCAGCACCGCTGTGTTTCGAACCCGGGTATACGGGATTACGAATCGCGCCCGTAACAACTTCGCTACGGAAACCGGTAATCCTACATACCATGTTCGAAACACAGCTGCGGGGGATTTGGTAGGATACCGCCTAGCGCTTGCTTTCAGAAAGCAATGGTACACGTTTTTTCGCATACCCTTTACAGGACATCGCTGTCAACATCAGCATCTTTCAGCTGATTGTTGATTTCTTGGCAAGACTACACCCAGTAGTTTGTCGTTGCTTTCTGAGCGGCCGGCTCACATACCCCGTAAGTCACTAACGCGGCGAGAACCACTACCGATTCTCGCGCAGGTTACGTTTCTCACGAGAATATACGGGATTACGGAGAAAGTCGCTAACACCTAGGCCAGGAAGACGGCAATGGTACACGACTGAACGTAAACTTGCCAAGAAATCACAAACAGTCAAATAATGCCGGGGTTGACTGCGACGTCCTGTAAAGGATATGCAACTAACGTTTGTTTGTTTGTTTGTTTGTTTGTTTGTTTGTTTCTTTCTTTCTTTCGTTACCATTATATCGTCTTCTGTCTCTTGTTTCCCCTATTTATTTCTCAGTGGCTCCTCTTTGTGTCTGTTCACTGCTTGTTTCTGTCCATTTACTTTCAGTCTATGCCCTCATTATTTATTATGTAGTAAAATGTCCTCTAGTTTTCCGCAATTGTGTCCTTGGTTGCGATTTCGCTTCTGTGTCTATTTTTATAATGGCGCTATTCCCCCGTCCTAGTTTCATTTTCCTTGTACATTTCTCATGTAATCGGCACCAGTGTTTTTTTCCCATAAACACCTGTATTACCAGCATTCATAGTCGCCCCACCCTCCCCTCCCCTTCTCTCTTTCCCCTCTCTCTCTCTCTCTCTCTCTCTCTCTCTCTCTCTCTCTCTCACTCTCTGCCACCCTCTCCATCACACGACATGTGTTGTTCCCAGGGTAAGACCGATGACGCAAAACCCTCCATAATGCGAAAATGCCACAAAACCTCAGACCTCCCCGTGATAAATCGCCTCATTGTTTCCTTGTTGGTTATTTTAATGGTTTTTTTTTTCTGTTTTGGAAACCAAGAAACCCAGCGAGTCAAACAAATAAATCCTTCGCCAGACAGGTCGGCATACTGTCAGCTTCTCTGCCATGTGTTGTCATCGCAAACTTTTACGGTCTGAATTGTTCATCAACTAGCGGGGATCACGATGTCTAAGATTACACCTGTCCGGACCAGTGGGTCCCTGTCATTTGCTTTGGAATATTTTTTTGACCCAGTCTCAAGCTCGGCCCCTGATTATGTTTCTTACCCTGGTTTGGATAGAAGTAAAGAAAGAGAGAAAGGAAGACAAAACTACAAGAAAGGCTGGAGAAGATTACCCCCAGAAAGACATGAGTGTATTGAACAACCCAACTTAGAAGGACAGACACCAGCCAAAGAATGTCCATTGTTTGGCAGATGTAGTTCTATGGGCCGCGATGGTGTAACCCCAATTTTCTTGAATAAGGAGGCTCAATCCGTGGGCAATGGCCAGAGTCTGGAGGAGTGAACAACTTGACATTGGAGCTGCTTGGTTGGAGGGAAAGAAAAACAACACTTGTGAATACTGACCCAGATGTTGACAATTTCGTCATGTGGGTTTGTGAGAAAAAATAATAATAGGGAATCGGTCTCTCTCTCTCTCTCTCTCTCTCTCTCTCGCTCTCTCTCTCTCTCTCTCTCTCTCTCTCTCTCTCTCTCTCTCTCTCTCTCTCTCTCTCTCTCTCTCTCCACCCCGAGCAACGGGCCATGTATGACTAGCTCTTCTAAGTCTGTCACAAACATCGTATTATGCGTCTTCTTACGTCTACATTTGGTCAGTGTATGGTAAATAAATCTGGCTACATTAGTGGCAACTTCCGTTGTCTTTATATTCACACAAAACATGCAGCGTGCAGAATGTTTATTTTCGTTGCGTTGTTGAATGAAGAAAAGAAACAGTAGGATGTTTATACAAACCTTCTGGGACTGAATGAATAAAAAAAGAAGTTACTTACACTTGTCTTCTGTGAAGACATTGCTGAAAGTAAACCATCAACCGGCATTTTAGTTCGCATCTTCACTTTTCTTATCATGACGTACTCATTTCTTTGCCTGAATGAATGTTGTTATTTTGTTTTGAGGATTCTCAAATGTCGAAGCTTTTGTTTTATTCGAATTGAGGTCTCTAATATTCTTCATAGAACTCCAATATTGTGTTAATGCATTCAAATATTATATGTGGTTTATATCTAATTTGATTTATAAGATAATAAACGCGATTATTGTTTTTGATCACGAACTCCGTGGACAGCTTAAATAAGTCTTCAGCTAAAATGAGTAATCTGGACTTTTTATAAGAGACTAAGACGCAAAGACAACTTATCGCATACACCAGAAAGAGGCCGTTATCATGTTTGGGGTTGGGGGGGGGGGGGGAGATTTTGTGAGAATACAAGCACTGGAACATATTGTGACAACTGGAAAGATTTGTTTGAAACAGAGTAAAGGAACACAACGATAGAACATTCTTGACAGTGCTGTGTCATGGCACAGAAGGGAGTCGGCACACGAATTGGTATATGCCGTTGGATTGCAATATGTGGAGAACCATGATCGCCCTCGTCAATCGACAAGGCACTTAATGATGATGGTGAAGAACTATATTAACTCTTTTGTTTTATAAAGTAAAAATTGATTTGTTTGCCGTGAATGGTCATGTAGAGTTTGGTTGACTGAATTCTCGTTTAGAGTTTGGTTGACTTTGGATCCTCATAATGAGTTTGGTTTGGGGTGAATGCTCATGTAGAGTTTGGTTTGTCGTGAATCCTCATTGTAACGTGCGTGTTTCTACGTCAAGGTGGGGCGGATGCACGAGTTAAGAATCTAATAGAACAATCGAGGTTACAGGGGTTAGAGAAGAGGTATGCGAATGTAGGGTCAGAGAGGTGGAGTAAAGAATCCCAAGACAATGGTTGAGCCCGAAACACAATGGATTGTTATATCACGCCGATGTCAGTCTGAGTCACCAGGGGGCAGAGAGGAACGTTGTGGGGAGAGAATAGACAAAGGAATACCCCAGAAATGTACTGTTGGGGGAAGTTGAAATTGAGTTCAAGGATGAAATAGTTGTCCAATGCGGGTCCCTAAGAGACGGAATATAGATTGAAGGAAACGATGGGTCAAGGCATTCAGCGGTTTTCATTCTGGAGCTAAGTGAGGGAGACTTAGCCAGGCAGTTGAGTTCTGGGGCTAAGTTAGGAAAACTTGCCAGGAGAGTGGAGTGTTTGGGCTACGTTAAGGAAACTAGCCAGTTACTCGGTGTTTGGGCTAAGGAGGGAAACTTAGCCAGGCAATCAATTGCGTTCGGACACGTGAAAGAGTCCGGTGCGACTAGTTATATCACAAGGCCGATCGAAGGCAGTATTGTGTATTTACTTCTTCTAATATGGTTTCTGAGAATAGTGCATGTTTTCATCACGCCTCTTCATAATTAATAAAGTTGTGTGCGCGAAAACCGGTGTTATCCGGCTGTTGATCAAAGTAATGATCTATCTGTGTTGTGATACCTGTGGCTGATCCATCCTGTACTACTCAGTGACATCAGAAGGCTATAGGGATCTTAGACAACAGCCAATATCTGCCTGGTGCAGGAGATTGTGACACTCATGTAAAGTTTGGTTGACTGTAAATCCCTTTATACCAGTGTTTCCCAACCTTTTTTGTACCATGCCCCACTTAAGCCTTTCTAAAATTCATATTGCCCCCTCCCCCTCAACATATACATTATTTTTAATATTCAAAAATTGAAATGTTCACTAAAGAAACTTGAATGATAGGTTTTAGGAAGAAATCACTAGGTAATTATTGAGCAAACACAGTAAGTAAATTTTCAAAACATATAATGGAGAACTGAAATTCAAGTACAAAATAATTTTAATGAAAGATTTTTCTATATTATTTTAATTATTAGTAATTATTTATTATTTAAATTTAGTGAGATCCTTGCGCTTGATGCTTGCTGCAAAGAGATCTTATGTCAGGTTCCAATTTAGTTAACTTCAGTCTCAAGTCTCCCCGTTTTGTTATATTCAGACGATTTCTTTCATTTTCGAATTGCCCCCCTTAACAGTCAAATTGCCCCTCTGTGGGGCGTGGGCCCCACGTTGGGAAACACTGCTTTATACAGTTTGGTTGACTGTGAATCCTCGTGTACAGTTTGGTTGATTGTGAATCCTCATGTAGAGTTTGGTTGACTGTGAAGCCGCCTCAGAAGAGTTTGATTGACTGTGAACCCTCGTGAATACTTGAAGTTGTAACTTTTGAGTCCGAGTTACATGGTCATTTTAAGCCACGGAGCGCAGTTGCTTATATCGGAGAGACGTTGGTATAGACACTGCTCTCCTCACCCGGTAAAGAGTGCCATCACCGCGAAGATTTGTGCTGCCGAACTCTCCTTTTTCCGTCTCCAAACTCATGAACACCCAAGACATATTAGACAGATAAGCCATGACCACGCAAGGTAGATAAGACCGATAACACACCAGATAGATAGAAATACAAGCTAGATAAGATAGATTAGATATGAACACACACGATGGATAATAAGACATGAGCACACAAGATGGATAAGGTAGATAAGAAATAAATACATAAGATAAGTAAGACATAACACATAAGATGGATAAGATAAATAAGACATCAACGATATATCTTCTTCTTCGTTCATCCGGATTTTTTTTTCGGATGTGACTGCGTTGTGCCTGTTTACAGCAGAGCTGCATTCTTGCGCCGTCAGGCCGACACATCCGACTTCTGCGGGCATTTGTTGACCGGGTTAACCTTCCCGGGGGAACGATATATATGACATGAAAACATAAGATGAATAAGATATGAACACATAAGTTAGATCAGACGTAAACGCATAAGTTAGATTTTTTTTTTTTTTTTTGTTTTTTGCGTATCCTTTTACAGGACTTAGCTGTCAACAGCAGCATCTTTCAGCTGTCTGTTGATCTCTTGGCAAGATTACGCTCAGTAGTTTGCCATTGCTTTCTGAGCGGCCGGCTCAGTATCCGCAAGTCACGAGCGGGGGTCGAACCACCTCAGTTCTCGCTCCGCTGCGAGACTCTGCGTGATAAACGGGATTACAGAGAGAAAGTGTTGTAACCCCACAGCCAGAGAGACCGGCATAAGTTAGATAAGAGAGATAAAACATGAACACATAAAATGGATAAGATAGATAAGACATGAACACACAATATAGATAAAACATTAACACACAAGATAGATCAGACATATAAATCATAAACACACAAGATAGATAAGATAAATAGACATGAACATTTAAGATAGATAAGACATAATCACGAAAGATAAATAAAACATAATCATACACGATAAATAAGATAGATAAAACATGAATACCCAAAATAGATCAGACAAAAGAGTGAATTGAACATGGTCTGTTCATCGACAATAGTTAACAAACACCACACATTTAGCACCGGTAAAAGTTGTAAACATTTATGCGGGTTTATCGGCGGCACATTTTTGTGAACAACTCGGCCCGTTTATTTGACAATCTATCTAGCGTGACGCTCACTAATAACGACTGTGACATTTAGTGGCTGCGGGGATAACGCCGGACGTGGCTAGGCGTAACAAAGTTGATGAACCAGTTCAAGACCAAGGTACCGACAAATGGTCTCATTTAGATCCTGCTTTGTGAGAATGGGTAGGGGAGGAGATTGAAGACAAGACAAGTACTCTTGTTCTCAACACGTTCCCGGGGACAAGAAAGGAGAAGAAAACCTGGAAGATTGAAGAGAGAAGGAGTAATCGTCATGACCTGGTGACGTCCACACTTGGAGCAGGGGTCATGCTATTTAGACTGTGTAATAGTCAGGTGACCTATTTCAGTCACTGGTACTATTGCTGCCTCCTGAATGGCGGGCTTTGTGGTTTTAAGAAGGCCCCAAGATGGGTCGAGAAGATGGGAGGAGACAGGAAAGGACATTAAGAACAAGGCGGTCACCGGGCAAGGAATGGAGGGCCGTAGAAAAAAAAAGGATAAAGAGGAAGAATTAAAAGAAAAAAGGAAAGAATGGACACAAAGAACTGAGTGGTTGAGGTAATCGGAAAGGAAGATCTGTCAGTGTTAGCTAAGACATCATCGAGGACAAAGAAGGTAAAAGAGCAATGTGTCGCGAGGTGAATACGGTATGGGGCGGATGTGTGGTTACAGCCATAAACTCCGAGGGGCAATGGTTGGTGGCAGCATAACGCTTCGGAGAAACAATTCTAGATAACAAAGGCCTGTGGGGGTGAGAACAACAGAAGCAATGCTCAAGAATTGAAAAACAGTTTCTATTAAACAGCGCCAGGTGGGGTGGATGAAAACTGAAAGCGCGCACGCACACACATGGTTCGGACTTCCTTGCTAAAATGCATCATCATTATCAAGTGTCCCCCAGGTGGCGTAAGCGTTCATTTCTCTCCACAGATCTCGGTCTTTGGTGTGCTGGGTCATCTCTGTTGATGATATTCCTCCATGCCACCATCGCAACCCATCCAGCATCAGTTCTCTTGGCCTGTCTCCGCCCCTCTTCCCCTCGATCTTTCCAGTCGTCACGATGTTCTCCGGTGCCTCGCTTCTCATCACATGACCACAGAAAACTGTTTGTCTCTTATTCTTGTATACATTGTGCTAGTTTCATTAACCTCTTTCTTATTCTTGTATAAATTGTTCTAGTTTCATTAGCCTCTTTCAGACTACACGAGCTTGAGGAATGTGAGGAATTCATTCATAACTATTGGTCTTTCCTCTACTTCTGTGAGTGCATATCAGTACCCCATGCTAATTCACAGGTCTCATGGAATCTCTGGCGATTTATATTGCTTGATAAAGTGTGAATTCTGGGCCTAATGTATCGTGTGTGATCGATTCATGCCTTGATAAAATGTAATTTGTAGTCTAATCTATCTTGAGTGTTTACTTCTCTATCTTACCTGTCTTGAGTCAGTTCGTACCCTCTCTGTCTTATCTATCTTAAATTTTAAATGCATGCCGTCTCTATCTGATCTATCTTAAATGTTCATTTCATAACTTCTCTTTCTGATCTATCTTGTGTGTTCAATTCAGGTCGTCTCTCTCTTATCTATCTTGAATGTTCAGTTCATGCCATCTATCTCTTATCTATCTTGTGTGTTCAGTCCATACATTCCCTATCTTATCTATCTTAAAAGTTCAATCCGTGCTTTCTCTCTCTCTCTCTTATCCTTCTTGTGTGTTCAATTTATGTCTTCTCTGTCTTATCTTATTTATCTTAAAAGTTCAATAATACTCTCTCTGTCTCTGTCTCTCTGTCTCTGTCTCTCTGTCTCTGTCTCTGTCTCTCTCTCTCTCTCTCTCTCTCTCTCTCTCTCTCTCTCTCTCTCTCTCTTAATTCATGCCTATCCTGCCTATCTTGATGTCGATCCAGGTTCATAATACGGGTAATATATAAACATAGTACCTGATCAGACCCTGCCTGTGAAGCGACCACATAACGTATGACGGAGACCAGATCTCTTCCGAGGGAATTCTCAGATGATTGTGAAAATTGTCCTGTACCAACTGTTGAGAAAACTGCAAGCGGTATTTTCTTTTCACATTGTAGTTTTTGTTTCTGAATTTCCCTTTTCCCAATTCTATACCTGTAAAAGCACACCGAATGACACTATCCAGTGCCGCCCACCGGGCGCTGGAACGCAAATTATTCCTCCCCACGCCGTTTGACGGCAGAAGTGGGAAATGAAGATGATGATTATATTGATGATGATGATCTATCCATCTTTCTCTCTTGTCTTTCTTTGTCTCTGTTTCTATCTGGCTGTCTGTCTCTGTGTCTGGCTGTCCCTGTCACTGTCTCCTACTCTGTCACTGTCTCCTACTCTCTCTCTCTCTCTCTCTCTCTCTCTCTCTCTCTGCCTCTCTCTCTATGTCGCGTAATCTACAGCCGTATAAGAAAACCCTACGGGTAAGGATGTAGATAGAAAAGCTGACCCTTGGTTAGGTCAGTCCACTGTAGGAGAAGAAGACAAAAAGGCTCGTATTGGGTCTAGATAGTATGAATCCTGGTCCCAGATGAGTCTACCTTCCTATCAGTGGCACAGGGAATTGCAAGTAAAGTTGGACACTATACACCGATAGATGATAGCTGACTTAGTTAGCAGTGACACGCTACCCTGTGATGAAGAAAAGCCCCCAGTGCCCTCAAGTATAACATACAGGAGAGACACAACTAGTTCACTCAACTTCTATCCTTACACACTACACTACTATTAATTATTATGGGGTGAAAAAGGCAGTAGGTAAAGTTTTGTGTGATGGTCTACAAATCAGACCGCACAGTTTAATTATAAATGAAAGAAAAGAAAAAAAAAATGTCTCCACTCGGAAGATAAAAGTAAAATGGATTAATGTTCTAGCTAATACAGCAAACAAAGTTTCATGTGCTCTGAAATCATAGAAGCACAGCAAAGCATTCGGTGGTGGGTTGAAGTCAGATTGATGGTTTGTGACTCAGCTCATATCCATTGCTCCCACGATAGTTGTCTGCAGCTTTCCTCTCCGGTCCATCAGTTCTCACTTGATGATGACAGCAAAGGGAACTGTATTACTTTGACTCAGGCAACAAATAGTTCTGGGTGAACTCGCTGAGGCTGGTTGATGATGAGGGTGCCGCTCGAGGGTGCACCACAACAACTCTGCAAATAAAGTCAAACCGGACATCGGGTAAGCTATGGTCTGGAATCACTCTTCCATCTTTATTCAACCGTTTTGCTATAGCTATAATCTTCTCATAAGGCAAAGGCAGCTGTAATTATTAGGACATTCCTACTGTTATTCTGACTGGACATACCGACAAGGTAGAAAGGAAAGGATTGATTTACACTCGTACGTGACAGTGCCTATCTCTATTCATGAGGAGAGTACAGTCTGATCCTGAATTATATATATATATATATGAGTGAATGGATCCAATTCCCTTCAGCGAAAAGAAATATTCAAGACAAGTACTGATGATGTGATAGGAAAAGACATGGATCACAAACCTAACAATCACAACTGATGCTCCTAAGTGTGCAAGAGACACAAGGGTGTGTTGTAAAGTAAGGAAATTGTTCCAGATACTACGGTGTCTGAATATGCTCTCCACTGATATTCATTCCGAGAGGCCTGAGAATAGTGTCCAATGAATACTGCCTAGGTTGGTGATAGTCATCCACGTATTTATTCCGAGAGGCCTGAGAATAGTCTCCAATGAATACTGCCTAGGTTGGTGATAGTCATCCACGTATCCATCTATATATAAAGAAGAGTCTTCCTCTTGAGAAGGTATTAACTAGAGAAGAGATCTTATCCGTACTTAAGAACTGAGCTAATCTAGAAAAGAACAGTATGGGCGCCCAAGCGGCGTGGGCATGATAACTAGGTCATGCCATGGCGTGGGGCTGGTTTTAGATATAGCGAGGCCATTTTGATGAAATACCTACTATTTGATTTAAACCCTTCCATTCAGTACTGTATATTCTAGTCTTAGCAGTAACAGTAATATTAACCTTATTTTAATATATTAACAAAGTATCTCAACCCGAGTATACTTTAAAACTAGCGTGGTTTTGTACTACATTGCAGTGTCTCCTTTGTCTGCCAGCGATAATATTCTCTGAATTTATCCAAGATTTAGACGCCGGATTTATACGAATATTGTAGAACGTGACGTGTTTCGTTCTATTAAGAACAAGTTTGTACAACTGAACTCAGTTGTAAATTGAATATTCTCTTATATATATATTCTATGGGCAACCATGCCGTTTGTGGACTTGGCTGGCCATCATGTCGTAACCTCACATTCATTGCAAAACTGTTATGAACATCAAAAATATATATAGGAATAATAATCGGTTGATCTTACCTAGTTCCAGAATCAGATTCTCACTACGGATCGGGGCCCTTGTTCAATATAAAATTTTCTCTTTCTTATTACTTATTTAAGTAATTTACTATTTAAATAAACGTTGCTTTTTGAACACCACAAATGGGCCCCGACCGCTGTCTGCAAATGCTAGCAGAAGAGTGAGACCGGATATGGAACTAGGATACGCAAGTGGTCGTTTCCGGGCCAGTTGTCAGTTGGTTTGAAGTTGGCCAGGATAAGTCGGCCAAACTAAATTACTCTATAAACCGTAAATATAATGTGATCGTAACATTTATATAACATTTCTAATTATTCTTTATAATACACTGAATAATAAGCAAGAGGAGAGGGTGCAGTCAGGCTTTCGCCACAGATGTCCCCCATAGGGAAAAAAGTACGTGACACGGACTTTTACAATCTGGCTAAGCCCTCTCGTTTGCTAGCTTTCAAGCTAGTGTATGGGAACACTGAGTAACGTAGCCACAACCTCGTCTTCTGTAGAGCAGTGTCTACTTAGGAAATCTGCTCCAACATTATATTTGCCAGGAATGTATTCCACGGTGAAGGTATAAGGTTGCAGTAATAGTGACCACCTCATCAATCTTGTGTTTAATTGTTTGGATGAGGCTAAGAACATCAAAGGCTGGTGGTCGCTTTGTACAATAAACTTGGTTCCATATAGATACGGCTGGAACTTCTGTATAGCCCATACCAGAGCCAAACATTCTTTCTCGATGGTGGAGTAGTTCTTTTCCGCTGTATTTAACTTGCGGCTAGCGTAAGCTACTGGAAACAGCATCTCGCCATCATCTCGACCCTTTTGTAAAAGAGTTGCTCCAATTCCCACATTGCTCGCGTCCGTCCTTAAGGTGAATGGGCACGACAAGTCGGGTAATTGTAAAATAGGCTTCGCTGTTAGTCTGTCCTTCAGCGTAGTATAAGCCTCTTCACACGCTGGCGTCCACTTAACTTGCTCAGGTGCTCCTTTCCTAGTGGCATCTGTTAATGGCGCAGCTAAAACGTTGAAGTTTTTGATAAACTTCTGATAAAATCCACAGAGGGATACGAAGGATCTGACATCTTTCTTGGTCCTGGGCCTGGTAGCCTTGAGTAGTTTATCTACGTTCTTTTGTTCTGGGCGCATGTGTCCTTGAACCACTGTATGCCCCAAAAATTCCAGCTGCCGGAAAGCGAGCTGGCATTTTGCTGGTCTGGCGGTGAGCCCTGTCTCTGCCAGCCTCCTTAACAGTCTGTCGATGGACTGCAGGTGTTCCTCGTAAGTGTCCGAGGCGATGAGGATGTCATCCATAAAGTTACTGATACTCGGGTCCTTTAATGGATCTAATAACAATCTCATCATTCGGGTGAACACACCAGGAGCGTTGCTCAGCCCGAATGGGAGCACGTTGAATTCGTAATGGCCGTCAGCTGTGCTGAAAGCCAAATACGGTCGGATTTCTTTCTTTACTGGAATCTGGTAGTACCCCTTACTGAGGTCTATCTTGGAAAAATACTTCGCTTTACTCAGTTTTGCGAACAGTAATCCTTGGTCCGGTAAAGGTTCCGCTTGAAATTCTGTGACTCCGTTTAGCTGACGATAGTCGATGCACAATCGATGCTCGCCGCTGGGTTTTCTCAAAAGCACCACACTTGCACTATAGGGTGACTCCGAGGGCGAAATTATTCCTTCTTTTAATAGGTAATTTATTTCGGCTTGTAAAGCCTCCTGTTTTGCATAGGGAACAGGGTAATACTTTTGGCGGACTGGATCTGCGTTTGTTAATTTCATGTCAAACTCTACAAGCTTAGTCCGACCTGGCCTATCCGTTAGCACCGGGGCGTGAGACATTAGAATTCGCTTTATCTTCTCCAACTCAGACGTCTCCAAGTCAGGGTTGATGACGACATCCTTCATGGTCTCCTGGGGTTTTAGCGGATACTCTACACCTGAGTCCTCTCCACCTTCTACCTCAGTTGCCACCGATAATGCCATCAGATGCACCGGTGGGTCTGCTACCCTCTCAGCATACTTTCTAAGTAAGTTGATGTGGAATACTTTCTGTTTTCCTCGAATAGCAATCTTGTAGTTTGTATGGGATACTTTTTCTATGATGGGAAAAGGTCCCTGCCATCCAATTTCCAGCTTATTACTCCCTTGGGGTAAAAGTAATAAGACCTTGTCTCCTACCTCCAGAGAACGGTCCTTGGCTTTCTTATTATAGGATGAGGCATGTTTCTTTCTGGCACGACGCAGGTTGGAATTTGCCAATTTCCAGCCTGTCTCCAGTTTTTGCTTCAACTCCTCAACATACTGGGAAGCAGTGATGACAGTTTCATCAGCTCCCTCCTCAGTCCAAGTCCTCATTAAGGCCTCCAGCGGTCCTTTTATAGGTCGACCAAATAATAGTGTAGCAGGTGGAAGTCCTGTCGAGGCATGTGGTACTTCCCTGTATGCAAATAATGCCGCGGGCAGGTACTCATCCCAACATTCTGGCTTCTCCTGTGCTAGCTTACGTAGGATCGACATGAGGGTTCCATTAAAGCGTTCCACCGTCCCATTAGCTTGAGGGTGGTAGGGACTTGTATGGATATGGCGAGTCCGAAAGGTATTGAAGACTTCCTCCATTAACTTCCCCCGGAACTGCGAACCATTGTCTGTCAAAATCTGATTAGGAAAACCTAATCTGGTGAAGATAGTCACTAGGGCATCCGCTACTCGTTTGGAATCTATTCCAGGTAGAGCTATGGCTTCTGACCACATAGTGCATGTATCAACTAGAGTTAGAATAAATGCATTCTTCCTCTTGGAGCGTGGCAGAGGACCAACAATGTCCACGGCAACACGCTCAAACGGAATACTCAAAATTGGCATTTCGCCCAAAGTTACTGGGGCGGTCCAATGTTTAGGTGAGACCCGTTGGCATTCTGGACAGGACTTGACATACCTTTGAATATCGGCGGACATTCCTGGCCAAAAATAGTGGCATGTAATACGCTGAGTAGTGGCACCCACTCCCATATGTCCACTGAAAGATATGGTGTGACCCATATGTAATATCTGATTCCGGAATTTATATGGAACAACAAGTTGCCCGTGGTCGTGATCCTTGGTTCCCGCCCGCCGGTACAAAAGCTTCTCTTTCATATAAAAATCGCCCCTTTTAGGTGGATTCCGTGCTTTAGGTAGTTTACCAAAGCAGGGTTTCAGTGTTGGGTCTTCTGCCTGGGCAGCCCGAATTTCTCGAGGTAGTGGATTATTAAGACGAAGATCAGGCTCACTCGACACTGCTGTCTGACTTCTGGTCTGCACTGCTGCAACAATTATAGGTGATTTTGGTTCGCCCAAGTAGACATACCGACATCCTAACATGAATGGGTACACTGGATCCTCCATCACTGCTGCAGAAATCGTCCCAGTGACATATTTAGATTCCACATCTACCTTTGCAATCTGCACCTCTATTGTCTCAGAGCTCATGGTGGCCCCCTTTATTGCAACGGTCTGTTCTGTTAGCTGGCCGGGTTTGACTAGGTATTTTGCGATAACTGAATCATACTGGAGTCCCGTATCATATAGACATCGCACCTGACTCCCATTTACCATAATAGTTTCAACCACAGGAGGTCTAACATTGCTCCCAGATTTCTTGTTGGGGTGGTCTCCGGTTCCCGTAGCTAGGCACGCCGCATAGTGGGTTTGGGGTTTATTCTTGCAGAACCGTGTGTGATGGTCATGATTTTTGCAGTTCTTGCAATAAGGTTTGCCCCATCCGCTATGGTTTGTGGGTGGGTTTTGTGCTGATTGTTGAAACCCATGATGTTGATGAGGACCCACATTTTTCCCAAATTGTCCTCTGCTGTCCTTACCAGAGTTATTTGAATTCTTAGAGAGTTGTGGTTTTTCAACATGAGAACTACTCCCAGCTTTTGTGGTATTTGCTTCGCCATGGGCCATTAGGTATCTTTCCGCCAGAGAGGTTATCTCCGCTAACCGAGTCCCCCCATTTTCTGCCACAAAAGTCTGCATCGGCTTTGGCATTGTCTCCCTCATCTGCTCTGCCAAAATCATCTCCTCTAGCCCTGCGTAGGTTGCCTCATATTCACTCAGTCCCACCCACTTGGTGACATAAGTATGTAACCGTGAGGCAAACTGGGAATACGATTCTCCCTGCAACCGCTTGGCGTTTCGGAACTTCATTCGGTAGGCAGATGAAGTCAACTCATACCTCTTGAGAAGAGCACTTTTCAGAGATTCGAAATCCCGTTCCTGTCCAGGAGGTAGTTTAGAGAATATATCATACGCTGCGCCGCGGAGTCCCTGTGAAATTTTTAAATTCCATTTGTCCTTGGGCAGGCTATATGCTTCGGCCATCAAAACAAATTTGTCAATCCAGTTGTCCATCTGCTCAGTCTTTTCATCAAATGGCAGCAGAGGAAAACTCATGGATCCCAGAGAACCATTCTGTGCTGGAGGAGTATCTATACTATAGACTGGAGAACTCGCACTACTGAATCTTGAAGCATCTGGGTGTTGTAATTCCAGTCTTCTTAATTCTATCTCCTGCTGTCTCGCCTGTTCGGCTAGTTTTAACTCCTTGTCCTTCTCCAGTTCAGCCTGTTTCATCTGTTTTTCGGATTCTATTTCCGCCATCCGGATTCTTTCTTCCCTTTGTTCTTGCCTCCATTCTCTTTCAGCCTCTCTGATATACTTCCTCAACTCATCACCCTCATATCCCATCAATGTCCCTTTCTCCGTCAACTCCTGGGTAGTGGGTTGCTTGTCAAATGACATGATAATTGAGCACCTAGATGAGATACCTGAAAAAACTTTTAAGCAATGCTCACCCCCTATCTATCAATCAACTTAATTAAATGCCCTAATATAGTATGTATAGCAATTAATTAGGACAAACAAACACACTTACCAATCTGTCACCAACCCACTTTGCTTTTGCTGTATATTTTCTTATTCGCGTATAAAAATTGAAATATTTACTCGCAGTCAACTAATACTAGAACCGTCTAGTCTTAGTGTGAGAATTACGTGGAAAGGAAATCTTACGTGGAAAGGAAATCCTACCAACCTACACAATCATCTAGTAGACCTATAGTGTTACAGGCAATTTATACAGTTGACAGTGAACTTATTGAAAAAAAATTATCTCGCAGAGGAGCAGCTCAATCTGTAGGATTGGGTTAAAATTAAATCCCGGAGACGAGACACCAATCTGTCGCGTAATCTACAGCCGTATAAGAAAACCCTACGGGTAAGGATGTAGATAGAAAAGCTGACCCTTGGTTAGGTCAGTCCACTGTAGGAGAAGAAGACAAAAAGGCTCGTATTGGGTCTAGATAGTATGAATCCTGGTCCCAGATGAGTCTACCTTCCTATCAGTGGCACAGGGAATTGCAAGTAAAGTTGGACACTATACACCGATAGATGATAGCTGACTTAGTTAGCAGTGACACGCTACCCTGTGATGAAGAAAAGCCCCCAGTGCCCTCAAGTATAACATACAGGAGAGACACAACTAGTTCACTCAACTTCTATCCTTACACACTACACTACTATTAATTATTATGGGGTGAAAAAGGCAGTAGGTAAAGTTTTGTGTGATGGTCTACAAATCAGACCGCACAGTTTAATTATAAATGAAAGAAAAGAAAAAAAAAATGTCTCCACTCGGAAGATAAAAGTAAAATGGATTAATGTTCTAGCTAATACAGCAAACAAAGTTTCATGTGCTCTGAAATCATAGAAGCACAGCAAAGCATTCGGTGGTGGGTTGAAGTCAGATTGATGGTTTGTGACTCAGCTCATATCCATTGCTCCCACGATAGTTGTCTGCAGCTTTCCTCTCCGGTCCATCAGTTCTCACTTGATGATGACAGCAAAGGGAACTGTATTACTTTGACTCAGGCAACAAATAGTTCTGGGTGAACTCGCTGAGGCTGGTTGATGATGAGGGTGCCGCTCGAGGGTGCACCACAACAACTCTGCAAATAAAGTCAAACCGGACATCGGGTAAGCTATGGTCTGGAATCACTCTTCCATCTTTATTCAACCGTTTTGCTATAGCTATAATCTTCTCATAAGGCAAAGGCAGCTGTAATTATTAGGACATTCCTACTGTTATTCTGACTGGACATACCGACAAGGTAGAAAGGAAAGGATTGATTTACACTCGTACGTGACAGTGCCTATCTCTATTCATGAGGAGAGTACAGTCTGATCCTGAATTATATATATATATATATGAGTGAATGGATCCAATTCCCTTCAGCGAAAAGAAATATTCAAGACAAGTACTGATGATGTGATAGGAAAAGACATGGATCACAAACCTAACAATCACAACTGATGCTCCTAAGTGTGCAAGAGACACAAGGGTGTGTTGTAAAGTAAGGAAATTGTTCCAGATACTACGGTGTCTGAATATGCTCTCCACTGATATTCATTCCGAGAGGCCTGAGAATAGTGTCCAATGAATACTGCCTAGGTTGGTGATAGTCATCCACGTATTTATTCCGAGAGGCCTGAGAATAGTCTCCAATGAATACTGCCTAGGTTGGTGATAGTCATCCACGTATCCATCTATATATAAAGAAGAGTCTTCCTCTTGAGAAGGTATTAACTAGAGAAGAGATCTTATCCGTACTTAAGAACTGAGCTAATCTAGAAAAGAACAGTATGGGCGCCCAAGCGGCGTGGGCATGATAACTAGGTCATGCCATGGCGTGGGGCTGGTTTTAGATATAGCGAGGCCATTTTGATGAAATACCTACTATTTGATTTAAACCCTTCCATTCAGTACTGTATATTCTAGTCTTAGCAGTAACAGTAATATTAACCTTATTTTAATATATTAACAAAGTATCTCAACCCGAGTATACTTTAAAACTAGCGTGGTTTTGTACTACATTGCAGTGTCTCCTTTGTCTGCCAGCGATAATATTCTCTGAATTTATCCAAGATTTAGACGCCGGATTTATACGAATATTGTAGAACGTGACGTGTTTCGTTCTATTAAGAACAAGTTTGTACAACTGAACTCAGTTGTAAATTGAATATTCTCTTATATATATATTCTATGGGCAACCATGCCGTTTGTGGACTTGGCTGGCCATCATGTCGTAACCTCACATTCATTGCAAAACTGTTATGAACATCAAAAATATATATAGGAATAATAATCGGTTGATCTTACCTAGTTCCAGAATCAGATTCTCACTACGGATCGGGGCCCTTGTTCAATATAAAATTTTCTCTTTCTTATTACTTATTTAAGTAATTTACTATTTAAATAAACGTTGCTTTTTGAACACCACAAATGGGCCCCGACCGCTGTCTGCAAATGCTAGCAGAAGAGTGAGACCGGATATGGAACTAGGATACGCAAGTGGTCGTTTCCGGGCCAGTTGTCAGTTGGTTTGAAGTTGGCCAGGATAAGTCGGCCAAACTAAATTACTCTATAAACCGTAAATATAATGTGATCGTAACATTTATATAACATTTCTAATTATTCTTTATAATACACTGAATAATAAGCAAGAGGAGAGGGTGCAGTCAGGCTTTCGCCACACTCTAAGATCTCCGATTTGGTTGTGTTCGGTCTCTCTCTCTCTCTCTCTCTCTCTCTCTCTCTCTCTCTCTCCCCCCTATTAATTGATTGTCCGTTCTCCTCTCCTTTTCAGGCCTTATCGTCTCCGATTTGTCGTCTTCTGCCTCTACTTTTCTTACTATCTCTGCCCCTTATTTCATCCTCCTTTGTCTGTCTGTCTGCCTGCCTGCCTGCCAACCAGTCTGTCTGTCTGCCTCTGTCTATGTCTGTCTGTCTGTCTGACTGCCTCTCTCTCTCTCTCTCTCTCTCTCTCTCTCTCTCTCATATATATATATATATATATATTTTTTTTTTTTTTTTTTTTTTTCCGCGTTTCCATCCTGTTTCAGGATATTGCGGTCAACACCAGCATCTTTCAGCTGTATATTGATTCCTAGGCTAGATTACGCTCATCAGCACGCCACGACTTTCTGAGCGACCGGCTCCATACTCTCATAAGTCACTTTTGCGATTCGAACCACTGCTAATTCTCGTCGCGTCACGTGACGAGAGTATTCGGAGTTAGCGGAGAAAGCTGCTAACTCCTCGGCCACGAAGCCGGTTATATATATATATATATATATATATATATATATATATATATATATATATATATATATATATATATATATATATATATATATATATATATATATATATAAGAATAAAACACATTTCTGAATCTTTAATTTGCTGTTTCCACGTCTCCAACATTCATCACTCCCACTTATTTCTCCATGAACCGCCAATCATATATTTTTTCCCCGGCAGCAATTGTCATGATTCTAGCCCGTTTCACCTTAAACAACAACAACAACGACAGAAAGAAAAAACACCTTTATGCCATACAAATCCAAGGCCCCTCCGCCAGATGAGCCTGGGCGCGAGTGTCAGAAAATAAACCGCGCGCCGCCCCAGCAGGTAAGCGTGTTGCCGTGCTGTAAACATAGCTTTTGGGATTAATTGATGGTTTGGGGAAATCTCGACAACAGTCTATTTGACTGCCGTGAGCCGAACGCGTTTGAATCACCGCTTTAAGCTGTTCGATAATTGACGAACCGAAATTAACAAGCGCCGGGATGAGTTGTTACTGTGCTTTATGATCTTGACGGTAAGTGGTGTTAACATGGCGCTGTTGGTAACAACATGTCTGGATGTGCGCAGTTTGAAGATGTGAACTAGATGTGGCAGCGCACGGTTTCGGTTAAGGTGTAGTCAGGCCGACAAGTAGAACAAAGGCGGGGGGATGAAAACATTGTTGTGAAACGGGATAAAAGGAGGTGAGCAGATAACATTGTAAATGGTGTCATGGGGTATGAAAAGGTGGTTAGAAGAAAGGATTCATCATCATGCGCCATGCCGATAAGCGTGGGCGGTCGTGGTTCGCCATTTTACGCGATCACCAGCCTTGAACCAGTTCTTCATTCTTTGTGAATTGACGAATCATGATGGCGGTCCAGCCAGGGTGTGGGCCCCGCTAATGAAGTGGGCTGTGTGGGCCCCGCTAATGAAGTGGGCCCCCCTAATGAAGTGGGCGCCCTTACACAGTAGACAATATGTCAAACAGACAGAGGAGGGGGAGAGGGGGGGGGGTCTAAACAGGTACTCTTCCTTGCCCAAGGGTGCCCCTTAGGCTAGTGGAGGAAAGGTGGCCCCTTACGTCTCCTTTGATAGAGGCTCCTATCACGACACCCAATTAACTGATTAAGTGTTATGGGATGATTAATCGCCTTAAGCGACTTCCCGTATCTACAATGGGCTTACATGCAGTAGTTTTCTTTCTGCAACCCCATTTACTTTGATATATAATACTGCATGTGGTTCCGTCTGCCAGCTACTGAGTTTAGTGCGTGGAGCGACACTGTGAGCTGTGGATTTCATGTGGAGTTCTTTTACATCTGTCCGCGGTTTTCTGTGTCGTGAACTGCATGTTCAGAAAAATGGCGACTGGCCGGTTGCTGAATTTACTGGGTTTGCCTTATGCAGTAATGTGTGGCTGCTGGTTTTCTAGTGACTGCCGCTTCCATCTACGATGAACTGTATTTTTCGGGGCGGACTTGTGTGTTGGCATTCTGGCAGCGGCATTATGCATAATATATCTGTCCCGGCTGCTAGTTTGTCGAGAATCCTGTCTGTTCCACTTTTCACAGAGGACACTCATGATCTTATTGTGTGATATTCACTGGCACATGAACAGAACATTATGGGGCGACCCTTTGCCGTGATGTTGGAACTGCAACTAACTAATTTACTAACTAATAGCACATCTGCTACAATATTAAAAATTGTTAAGCCATAACTGTGATCCATCCCTACTTCACATTAATTTTGTCAGTGCTCGCTCGCTCGCTCTGAACTCAAGCGTAGTCAATATACACTACTTTCTTGTAGTACTGGACTGAATTTTGTGTGTGGATTAGCTTTCCTTATTACCAGGGTGAACCCGCTCAGACTTCAGAGGTACTTGAAATTTAGGCCTCCAAGTCAAGGCCGAGAAATCAACATTTTAGTCCAACTGTCCGGTGTGGGGGTTGAACCCCTTACCTCGGCATCAGCACACCGGATGTTTAAGAATACGCGTTCCTATCCATTCAGCCATGCTGACCTCCCAGTACCCATTAGTCTAGCTGAAAGTCGCTCGTCAATATAAACATCCTCGCCTCGTGTGGGACTCAAACACATGACCGCCAGGCCGACAGTCTATCGTGCTTGCCACTGCGCTCCCTAACCACGGCTCCCTAACTTATCTATTTAAATGTCGCTTGTCTTCTACACTACGTTACAATCAACCCCAGGTTGGTTTTCTCGACAGTTGTACGTTCAGTAGTTTGCCATTACTTTCTGAACAAGACGTCAACGTTTAACCCCAACGTAACTGATTAAGTGCCATCGGATGATTAATAGTCTTAAGCGACTCCCCGTATCTACCATGGGATTATATACAGTAGTCTTCCACATGCAACCCCCTTTAATATGAAAGATAATACAACATGTCTGCTACCATATTAACAACTTTTCTGTCATAATTGTGATACACGTCTACTTCCAATTTTCCGCCATCCATTTTTATTTGATCGAAACCTACTTTTTGTGTGGCACTTAATCTGTTAATGCTGGTTAGGGTTTCAGCGCCCGACCACGCCATCAGCGCGGCGGAAGTTTCAGAGCGAGCGCTTTTATCCTTTCGGCAGAATCGACTTTACCTCAAATAAATACCCTACGCGTGCCGTGTGGCTATACTATAATTTAATGTCAACACATGCAATAAAGCATCTTCACCTGAGATCTGCAGGTTGTCACGAAGAAGTGTCACAGAACTGTCACATCGTCATGTCAGTTTTCTGATTCTGGGAGTATTGTGACAATTAAAGATCGTCGTATGAGCGAAAAATCTCAACCAAAAACAAAACAAACGAACATTGTAAATCAGAATATGACTGTATTTCTTATATGTCGCAGCTGCATTTTCTACGCAGTATGGTTTAGATAGATCCATAACACGGACAACAACAACTTCAACGAACACATTTTTTGATGGCTAAATTACAATTTATTATGACTGTTTCTGGAGGATTCATTCCGATATAATTGTTTCCTTGTGCAGTGGCGTCTTTTTCATTGACTCACTGGTAGGGTTCAACTTGATATTTAAAGTTATTCGAAACAGTCTTTTGCCGTTATGAATTTGAATAACAAAAACACAAACAATAGATTGCGTAATTCATTGTCTGGTACATTTCTCTGCAATCGCCTTTAATCGACAGAAGCCAGTCTTGTGCAAAAAGAAAGACGTGATAGTCATTTTAAAATTAACGTTGATAGACAACTGAAATGACTGTGTGAATGTGTGTATATATCAGCTTGAAGGATTTTTAGAATCACTTTAGTTTAATTATGAGATTTCTGCAGTGTGTACCTGACGAGATGCAACGAAATATACCAGGCAATAAATCGTGCAATCTATTATTTGTGACTCCGTTATTCAAATTTAAAGTCATGGTGTGCGAAACCATTTATTTAGTGTTTACGTGTACAGAATTAGAACCGACCAATCATTTCTCTTCTTTAAATGTTTGTTCATATATACTCGACAACAGCATTACGGTCCGATGTGTTTGTGTGTTTGTTATTTGACCTATGCTGGTTTAATATAAATTATGAGACCTATGGTGCTGTCTTAATGGTTTGATACGAATTATATCCGTATTCCATAGTTGTTAAGTTCATGTGTATGATAAGACATGACCAATGAAGACACTTGTTTTGGAGTGTCTAGTTGGTCGTACGTCGAAGTACACTTGTTCTGCAGCGAGGCGCCGTCGTCATTTGGAGGCGATAGGTTCGATCCCGGTCGGTAACTATAGCTTTGAAATTTAATGTTGTCTAGTGCGTCTTCTAGTCTCTACTTCCTTCTTCTCCTTCTGTGAGCGCCAAATAATACTATGTGTTTATTTATGCATTTATTTAGTGAAACGAATATCAATCAGCTTTGTGTTTTAAATTATGTTATGTTACAGACAATTATATATAGAACAGATATACCAGCTAAATATTTAAAATTATGTTATATTACATCCAGTTATGTAGAAAAAAAAACAGAAAAACATATCAACGTTATATTTAAAATTATGTTATGCTCAAATACCCATACACATCAAGGCGTGAATAGGGTCCTTATATGCAATTAAGTAAATTAATAAAACACGCGCACGCACGCACACACAAATACACGAGCGCGAATGTTATGAATTTGAAAACTCTTAATATATTCATCATCATCATCATCATCATCATCATCACCATCATCATGTACCACGCCGAAAATCGTAGGAGGTCATAGTATACATCCCACGCATTCAACAGCATCATATACGTGATAAAGCCAGTACCCTTGTTGGACAACAATCCGTGTGTCAGAGTCTAAAGTATTGCCAGCAGAGATGCAGGGACATCGTTACGCCCTGGCGGGCGTAACGATGTCCCTGCATCTCTGCTGGCAATACTTTAGACTCTGACACCGTGTCAAATTAATATCCGAACTGTGGCTGGCTCGGTCACAGGATTATTAATCTTAGCCTGGCGATGGTCCCTGATATAACTTCTCTTCGAGGTTGAACGGAATAGGGGTAATGGTAGCGTGTAAACAGTCTTGTATCAGGTCTGCGGTCTTGGCCTGCTTGTACCAAGTTGGCAAGCCATTCAGGTATTATCCCTTTGCCTTCCCTTAGCTCCTTTCCTCAGTTTTGCCAGGTGTCATAAAATTTTCGTGTTTATTTCTTCTCATAGCGTGGCCAAACAATCTTGACAGTTTACTTCTAATTTCTCTAATCCAGTGGTTCTCAACCGGTGGGGATTTTTGGGTTTCCAGGGGGGGGGGGGGGAAGAGAGATTAAGATTATTTCAAGATCGCGTTAATACAAGAACCGATTACTTGATATTGTTTTTCCCTTAATAATGTACGGTTCTGTACGTCTCACCCTTCTAAAATTCAATTTATAAAGTAAGAAGACCCACAAATCATGTTTCATGTAGACGTCTAGACTTGTTTTAGTATGTGCTATTAAATATAGCTTCCATTATTACGTATACTGTGTAGGGGCGGGGCGGGATTTTTAGGTAGGAAATACGAAAGGGGGGAATGATGTTCTGAAAATATGGTGAAGGGGGGCACGGGCCAAAAAAGGTTGAGAACCACTGCTCTAATCAGTTTATGATTTTCAAATGTTTCTTGAAGGACTTTCTCATTCTCCCCCCTCCCCTCCCTTCTAACTTATTATCTATCACTTGAACAAGATGCATATCCATTATCTATCACTTGAACAAGATACATATCCATTATCTGTCAGTTGAAAAAGAAATATATCTATTATCTATCAATTGAACAAGATGTATATCTGTTACCTGTCACTTGAACAAGATAATATCTATTATCTGCCACTTGAACAAGATATATATATCTATTATCTATAATCTGAACAAGATACATATCTATTACTCATCCCCTTTAGTACGATAACTCGGGGTCTTTAACTAAGCACTCTGTGGGGGTTTAATGGGTGTATGGTGACTGCCCCATATTTCTATAGAAGAGTCGGACCTGTCACGTAGTTCTTAATTTAAAGTAAACACTGTCGGGGGCATTAAGCCAACAACACAGGTAGTTCCATTGACGGAACTGCTGTTGGAATGTAGTGTTCGGAATTAACTTTACCAAGGCCACAGCATTATGACATTGGGCAGTAGTTCCCAAGCTTTTTAAGCAGAGGGCCATATCTACTATTTTCGGTAGTTACGCGGGCTACAACGTTATCCAGTTATAAAAGTCGTGCAATATAATTCTTATCTTTCTTAACTTTCGTCAACAAAATTCTAAAACTTTAAAGGCAGTCAGTGTCAGTACTACACTGCGGTTAGTTTTGTTTTAAAATCAAAAGTTCTTTTGACAATAAATTTTTAATCAGTTTCGAAAATCGCTATTAATGTAATTAATTTACAACTGTAACTGTTCTTCATAACCAGTTACTTAAGTTCAGATGTTCAGATGTTCAGTCTCAATGTCTGGGCACAAATCTGTCGTGCCCAAAGTCATAAGCGCAGCTAGGTTACTGTCGGTGAGTCTGGAACGTTGCTTGTTTTTTTTATAACGATCACTCTGGTCACTTAGCTCGCATGCCAGATCACAGGCTCTCTAAACGAAGTTTTTACGGCGAGTTGCGTTGTGGTAAACGCTCCCAAGGCAACCAGATGAAACGCTTTAAAGACACTGAAAATCTCACTGAATGCTTTTGGAATTCATCATGACACCTGGGAGACTGCAGCCAGAGATCGAAATTCGTGGCGTGCATCATTTCCCAAGGGTGCAGTCACGTGTGAGGCAACCAGGACCGCAAGCTCTGCGAAGAAAAGGCAGGACAGGAAAACCACTGCAGGAAATCCTCCTCCAGAAATGTCAAGAATTCTTTGTCCACATTGTCAAAGAACATTTCGAGCCAAAATAGGCATTATCAGCCATCTTAAAACTCACGACTCCATACTCTCAACCCCACTGGATGAAATGAATAGTCAACATCATTCTTGATGGACAAACAACATAACGATCATTGCGGAAAATGACTGCTCGCATCTGTAAGTCGAACCAAAACGACAAATGTATCTCTGGACGAATGAACGCAAGTGTTCAAATTACTCAACAGGCAATAAACGCCAGAATTAAATCATATGATCAGTTGAAGGTGAAGCAGGCAGCTTAAGAAATTTACAGAATTGCATTTCAAATCAATTACTTCGTTCTGAAAGTTTTGCTGTAATTGGCAGAGCTTGGCATCAAGAAATACGAACGAATTTATGAAGAGGGCAACATTAGCCTCCCCTATTGTGAACGCTTTAAATCTCGACTGAAACCAGGCCTCGCGTGCCACTTTCTGACAACTGGCGGGCCACAAATGGCCCGCTGGCCGTGGTTTGGGAACCTCTGAAATAGGGTGACTTGTTTCTTTCATAACTACCGTTCCTTCCCCGATATTTCCAGAATATTGTGGAAAATATCTGCTTTCCGTTTTATGAGGCTCATTCAACTTCAAAGCCTGCATCATCATCGTGTGCCATACCAGTAAGTGTGAGCAGTCAAGGTTCAACAGCTTACACGATTACCAGAGCCTAGAATAAAGTATATTATTTTTGTTCCGATTATAACCTGTGGCCAGGCCATCCGGGTATTTATCTCTTTGCTTCTCTGTGCTCTGTGCCCCTCAGTTTTGGCAGTTGCCACTAAGTTTCCCAGTTTGTTTCCTCTCACTACGTGCTCAAGAATCTTGATTTTCTAATTTCTCCAATCAAGTTACCGTTTTCATGTTTCTCGTAGCGCCATCTCATTCCTTGTTGAGTTGAGTTGAACCGACACCACTACACTCAGGACAATCCCATAGACCCTCCGTACCTCGTTCAATAGCCGTCCATGGTATTATTTGTAAATTCCCCAGAAACCACATAGTCACCATCATTTGATGTTTCTCATACTGTCTGCTTATTGTCCATGATTCACATGCATACAACAGTTTAGTTTACACACCCCTTCTACTCGAAAGAAAGAAAGAAAAACAAAAAAACACACGCACTGCTGCAAGCTATTTGGAAGCAACCTCCTTGATTGATTTTCGTACTATGGTACGATCGGCTTTCGTTCAGAAAGCAATGGCAAACTACTGAACGTAGACTTCCCTGGTAAATCACAAACAGCCAAAAAATGCCGGGGTTGACCTCGACGTCCTATTAAGGACATGTAACAAACTACATGAGAAAGAGTTCTGCCACCACTTGCGACTCTTCTTCTTCCTCTTTCTTGTTTTTTTTTTTTTTTTTTTTTTTTGCGCACGCATGCTTTGAACTCAAACGTAGTCCATACACACTACTTTTAGTAGCACTGGGCTGAATTTTGCCCGTGGATGAGCTTCCACTATAAACAGTGTCCCTCGCCATCAGGCGAACCCACTCCGACTTTCGAGGTACCTGTAATTCACCTCCTCGTGTCAAGGGCGAGAGGTCAACATTTTAGTCCAACTGACAGGTGTAGGGGTTGAACCCCTTACCTCGGCATCAGCACGCTGGATGTTTAATAACACGCGTTCCTATCCATTTTGCCATGCTGACCTCCCTATTTCTTCTTCTTCTTCTTCTTCTTCTTCTTCTTCTTCTTCTTCTTCTTCTTCTTCTTCTTCTTCTTCTTCTTCTTCTTCTTCTTCTTCTTCTTCCTTCCCCTCACCCCCCCCCCCTCTTCGGGTTTAGGCCACATTAATTCTCTCTGTTCTGCATATTACGGACGCGTTAATGTAATTTCTAAGAGACTATGCACTGATATGTCATGAACGCTGTTAGACGAGAGTTCCAGGCCTGCATTCATTGTCCACTTAAAAACAAAGGGGGGGGGGGGAGTTGCTACATATTTCTCCGTGCATTCAAGCCTACACAATGTGCAGTGACATCACCGGCCCATGGCAGATCTCTGTTTCGGTTCTTGATCTTTTATTTATTAATTTATTTATTTTTGCATATATATGTTGCAACGAGAAAAAGATTGTTTATGTGTTATATAGAACCTGTTCTTTTGTATGGATGTGAAGCGTGGACAATGAGCAGACAAGCTGAAAAGCATCTGATGGCTGTGGAAATGTGGTTTCTGAGGAAATTGCAAAGAATACCATGGAAAAAAAAAAAAAACAATCACCAAGTCTTACAAGAAACAAATTAAAACCCTAAACTGATTAGAGAAATTAGACGTAGACAGTAACAATTTGATTTGTTCACATTATGAAAAGAAATAAAGTGGAGAACTTGGTTACAACTGGCAAGATCGAGGGGAAGAGAACAAGGGGAGGGCAGAGAAGTAAATACCTGGATGGCTTGGCCACGTGGCATGGTCGAGACAGGAACACTGAGGTGATCCAGGACTCTGGTGATCGAGTGAGATGGCAAAATATGACCGCCCACGCTTACCGGCATGACATGTGTTAGTTAAAAGTTTGTTGCATATTCTTTTCAGGACGTTTGCAGTCAACACCAGCATTTTTCGCTGTTGATGTCTTGGCAAGTTTTACGTTCAGTTGTTTGTCATTGCTTTCTGAATGACCGGCACCCATACCATTTCGTAAAAAAAAAAAAAAACACAGTGCAGTGTGCTGCCAAATCGCGCACAGCTGTGTTTCGAACGCGGGTATGCGGGATCACGAACCGCGTCCTTAACCTCTTCGTCGCGGAGACCGGCCATGGCACATGATGATGATGATATACGTTGGACACGAGCAGCAATTATTTACTGCAGACAAATGAAACCATTGTAGTCATCGCTGGCACATTGTCTGGGGCATAATTTTATCTAACACCCCCCTTCCACGATTAACAAACATCGCCGCTGGAAAGCCTATCCATGTGACGCCGATGAAAAATCGACTTTTTCACCCGGTTAATTGTTAACGGTTTTCTTGGCTAAGTACTGTTGTTACGGTGCCATGTTTGGCGTATTTACATGTTGGTGATTGGATGATCGTGCATGCCTGCGTGCCCGACTTTTGTTTGTTTAGAAAATCCAAAGGCTTAAGGTTGAAATTACCAATTTTACTGCAGAATTTTTTTCACCAGACTGTGTTCACAAGCCAGCCGTACTTTGTTTTTTTCTTCGTTCGTCAAATATTCTTTTGTTTTGGACGAAACTATACTGTGTAAGTTTACAGTAGAGCTGCGATATTAGAGCCGACACATCCAACTTTTTCGAGCTTTTGGTATCCGTTTGCTTTTCAGGGAATAGTATCTTTTAACACTCTTAAACCTTGTTCTGTTATTCCTCGTGGTGCAGAAATATATAAACTCTGTTCTGGCACTGTAGAAAATATGCAAACCTTAATCGTCACGTTTTTTTTTTTTAAACTCTAGAAAATATGCAAACCTTGAAATATCATGTTTTTTACAGTAGAAAACATACAAACCTTGGTCTGTCACGTTTATTACTACATAAAATATACAAACCTTGATTTGTCATGTTTTTTTTTTTTTACTGTAGAAAATATATAGACTTTTATCTGTTATATATTTTACTGTAGAAAATACACTAACCTTGATCTGTCATATTGTTTACTGTAGAAAATATACAGGCTTTCATATATCATGTATTTTACTGTGGAAATAAAAAAAAAAAAAAATTGAGCTGTCATTGATGTTTACTGTAGAAAATCCACACACCTGGGCGCATTATTAATTGGCACCAATAGTGTGCAATGCCTGTGTCTGGAATCGACAAGGGAAACGAAATAGAGCAAGACCTAAACACACATGGAGAAATAGAGAAAGCCCTAAAAACACATGGAGAAATAGAGAAAGCCCTAAAAGCACATGGAGAAATAGAGAAAGCCCTAAAAACACATGGAGAAATAGAGGAAGCCATAAAAGCACATGGAGAAATAGAGGAAGCCCTAAAAACACACGGAGAAATAGAGGAAGCCCTAAAAACACATGGAGAAATAGAGGAAGCCCTAAAAGCACATGGAGAAATAGAGGAAGCCCTAAAAACACATGGAGAAATAGAGGAAGCCCTAAAAGCACACGGAGAAATAGAGGAAGCCCTAAAAACACATGGAGAAATAGAGGAAGCCCTAAAAGCACATGGAGAAATAGAGAAAGCCCTAAAAACACACGGAGAAATAGATGAAGCCCTAAAAGCACATGGAGAAATAGAGGAAGCCCTAAAAACACACGGAGAAAAAAAAACTTAGAAACAGAAATGAATAATGTAGGTAGGACATAAACGGAGCTCAAAGTTCTTGAATGCTTATGTGGTTGTACTGACTCTGTGACGAAGGGGTTGAGAGCGAAATACCGAAAAGCGTGTTCGAAACAGAGCTGCGGGGGATTTGGAAACAGACCGCGTTGCGTTGATTTGTAATATAATGTTATATGTGCCGGTCGTTCAGGGAGCAAGGGCAAACTACTGAACGTAAACTTGCCAAGAAATCACAAACAGCGAAAAAAAAAAAAATCAGGGGTTTACTGCGTGGCCCTTAAAGGATATGCAGCTAACTTCTAATGTGGTTAAAATTTATGTTTCGTCCTTCTTTTCACACAGTCTGGAGTTTGTCCTCCAGTATTTTCAACAAACCTTCATGCCATATTCTGCCATCAAACCATAACAGTCTACTATCTTGAGGTAACGTGCTCGTATTCCGGTGTGCCTCTATATCTCCACTTACTTAATATGTTGTCGTGTCTGTCATCTCTTTCTTCTAACAACCCCTCCCCCTGTCTTCAGTGAATCCTTTTCGATAGCTGGGAATTTATATCGTACCCCCGATATTATTTATCCCTGTTGTCTCTTTTGGGCACAACAGGTCTAGGAATTCTGAACAAATAAAACAGCGATGCCTCCAGTGTTGACAACAACAAGTAGTTTAATGCATGTTTATTTTACTCATAGCTTTAGTCTACAATGCAGCCGGTCGCCAGCACGGCGCCCTCCTGCTTTTCAATGACGCCATACAACCGTCTACACTCTATCATACATCTTATATCCAACACGCGCCCCTCCAGCATTATGCAACTGCACTATCGGAATAATACTACTTTATTCTCGGAATCAATTATGTCGCGGGATTCCTGGAAATCATAAATCGGAGGCAAATATAACGGTCTGCGACGGGCTGTGCGTCTGCGCCTAATGAAAAGTGCGATTAGCAAAACCCCTTGTGATAACGTCGAAACACTGGTAGTTTAACCTTATGGCTGCTTGTTAATGGCGTGTCTGGGATATGAGTTTGAGGATCGTGTTAGATGAATGGCTCGGAGGCTGGGGAATTGTGTAGCTGTGTAGTTCGTCAAGTGAATCTTCTTCTTTTATCTATTCTTCTTCTCCTCCCCCTTCTCCCCGTCCTTCTTCTTCTTCTTCTTCTTCTTCTTCTTCTTCTTCTTCTTCTTCTTCTTCTTCTTCTTCTTCTTCTTCTTCTTCTTCTTCTTCTTCTTCTTCTTCTTCTTCTTCTTCTTCTTCTTCTTCTTCTTCTTCTTCTTCTTCTTCTTCTTCTTCTTCTTCTTCTTCTTCTTCTTCTTCTTCTTCTTCTTCTTCTTCTTCTTCTTCTTCTTCTTCTTCTTCTTCTTCTTCTTCTTCTTGACAGTGATTGTCTATATCTGCAGGGTTGTCTCGTATAAACATAATAACCTGTTTTAGTTCACTCAGTGTGGCCTATAGAGTTTTTATCTTCCACTTTTGTTTCTGAAGGCCAGGCTCGCCTCCTATGTATGTCGTATTCGGGGTAGTATTATGTGATGTCCGCGGCACTAATCCACATATGCAGATGGCTGATTTACCAATCTTAGATTAGTAATCAATTGTGTCGTGTCATGAGACTCGAAATAATGTAGTAATCTGTGGAGATGAAGAAACAAGTCCCTGTAATTCATAAAATATGTGTCTACTATGTGTGATGTCCTGATACGTATATTTAACATCGTTTGTAAATATCCCTTTCGAATTTGCCTTCTTTCGCCTAATAACACCATCCATTATGTTTGCATTCGCAATGAGGCGATTTTTAAAATTGATCTTGTTAATTTGATTGTGTACCATGTCTGGTAGAAACTTATTTTGTGTTTGACATTGTGTCAGTTAAACTGACGGTCATGCCGTTTTGTTTACAAAGTTATGGGGTTACATACGTGTATCGTGGCCGCCTCTGAGAATTTCAACCGTCAAGAAAAAAAAAAAAAACTGTCATCTACTATCTATAGTACCTTTGCGGTGTAGGACGGGGGAGTGGGGGGGGGGGGGGGTGTTGAGCCTGAGAAATTAAGGGGCCGCCTGGCTGGTGCAGTCGCCACAAACTGTGCAGGTTAGAGTTTTCTTTTTGTCCCCGACAACAACAAAAAAAAAAACTCCACACCTTACCGATCGCCTATTATGTGATTACTGCACAGCGAAATATGCGAGGTAGCACATCCTGCAATGAATTATTTGTTTGCTTTTTTATGATTCAAATAATACCGTACGTATCTTTAGAAAAATAGAACCACCTGTAAAGGCGTGAAGGAAATTTTTGGGTGATGATATTTCCAAGCGTTCTTCTAAATGTTTTGTTTCACTTTGCTCTGATTGTATATTTTAAATAACTGGTTATAAATTTTATATACGTGCATTTTAAATAGTATAAAAATATATTACCATTTATAATGTCAATATAATTTTCAAAACCATGGCAATTTTTGTTTCGTTCCCTCGCCTTGAACTCGATCGTAGTCCACTCTGTATTGATTTTTGCGTGTGAGCTAGCGTTCCTTATTACCAGAGTCCTCCACCATGAAAAACAGTCAAATATAGAGGTTCCGGAGAGGCTGGAAATGAAATTAGAGATGGTGAAAGAAATAAACAAGAGACAAGTAACATATGTCTGCCGAGGAAAAAGACATACCACTCATATATTTTAAAAAAGAAACTGAAGGGAAACGTTGGAAACAGGCGGGTAGTGGGTTAAACAATGGTACAAATGGGAAGATAACACCAAGAGATAAACAAACAGCAGTATGACAGAATGCACAAAGAGTGCTGAGATCCCTTGCAGACAACTTTCATTGTGAGGACGGTACCTCATTGATTGAGCTACGGGCTAATTAATTTTTTTTAATTATTTGAATAGTTCCTTAGTTGCCTTATCTTCGACGATCGCCAATCATTGTCTCTTAACATACTCACCCTATTGCTTTGATGGTCTCAGTGGGCAAAAGGTAAAGGAGAGGAGTGAGCAGCAATCTGTCAGAGCGTACAGATAAGACGCCAGTCATCGATTTTTGAAATTCATTTCAGCCGACCTACACTGTGGAGACGGCATCTGTTTATTGATTGAGTTATAAGTTAATTTTATTTGCGCTTTTAATGATTCCTGTGATAATACTTCTGTTGCCTTACCTTCGACGAGTACCGGTGTTTTTTTTTTTTTACTAGGCAAGATTACGCTCAGTAGTTTGCCATTGCTTTCTGAGCGACCGGCTCACATACCCCGTAAGTTACCAACGCGGCGAGAACAGCTACCGATTCTCGCGCAGGTTACGTTACTCACAAGAATATACGGGATTACGGAGAAAGACGTCCCCTCTTCTTCTATAAAACAGCAGCAGCTCCAGGTAAATAGTAACCTACTTCTGGTTTCCATGGTTTCGTCTCAAAATCGTTAAGGACCCGACTGTTGGCTGTCTAAGGGCGACGTGGCATTAGTTCTGCCAGACTGTGTTCAAGAAATCTATGTCAAGGTATTGCCAGCTGCTTTCACCTGTCTGTCTACCATCGGGAAGCATTGATTTTGTGGACTCTCCTGCAAGGGACTTTATATTCCGGGCAATTACTGTATCAGAATAATAACCATATGGACCAGATGGAATTAATGTAATAACTATCTGTCTGTCAGGTCTTAGTGAGATATGACTGAGCATACCGCGTTCGAAACACAGCTGCGGGCGATTTGGCAGCAAACCGTCTTGGGTTAGTTTTTAATGAAAACGGTATGAGTGTCGGTCGTTCAGAAAGCAATGGCAAACTACTGAGCGTAAACTTGCCAAGAGATCACAAACAGCCAAAAAATGCTGGAGTTAACTGCTACGTTCTGTAAAGGATATGCAACTAACTAAACTATATAACCGTGGACGGTACTACTGCTTTCTGTTATTGCCGAATGTTAGGCGGCGCTCACCAAACCCCACATTGTGTCTACTGCTTTGGGCGGAGGGGCGCAATTATGAGGGTACAAGTCTGATACTAGTGAGAATAAGTGCAACCTAAAGACAAAATGTCATGGCAGGGCAGCAAGCCATAAACCTTCGCCGGCAACTGGTCTAGAATCGAAACTCTTACAGGCGGACAGTATCATAATTGCTTTGATGATCCGGCAACTTCTGCAGCTTGTCTTGTTTCATATGTATTGGTGTTACCTTTCCTCTGGAGGAAACAAGGCAAGCTGCATGGACAAACACATCGTCTTAACAATTCCGCCCCAGCTTTTTGCTATGGAGGGGTATTACTTATTTCTGCTATGGGTTGTAGTTACTGTGCCTTTAAAAAAAAAAAGCACATTGTAACAAAATTACAAGAGGAACATGATGAGATGATGATGATACAGTTTTTATTTTTAAAAATCATCACTTCCTCTAAGGTGATTCGAACACAAAACCGCCCGGCCGACAGATAATTATACTAACCACTGTACAATCACCGCCACCTCATAGCGTGTTTTCCTTGACCTTTCTTTCTTCGCTAGTCGTTGTCACAGCTACCACTCCCAGAGTCTTGGCTTCACGCGACCACCCTTTAACCAACTGCTTTTCTTAGTCATTGACAACCCTGTCCTTGTTACCGCTGAGCTGCTTTCGCCATGTGGCAGGTTACCCACTGTCATTATCTTCTTGTCTGCAAAAGTTCAAGCCTTGAACCTTGTGTATGGCGTGCATTGGAGCGAGGGTGTTCAGCGCTGCATTGGAGTTGGTAAGAACCACTTAATTAAAGAGCGGTAGGAAGCTGTTTTTCTATATAGCACACACTGTAGAAGGAAGCTCCGGTAGCGTATAGCTGGCATTTCGTCCTGGTGGCTATGAGTTCGAATTCTCATCGCGTCACACGCAAAATATGACCTGAGCATCCAGGTCGATCCAGTCTAAAATGAGTACCAGAAAATGTAATGGGCAGTGAAGGCGTCCGGCATAATACTTACCAAATCACTCGTCGAATGCCCATTGGTATATAAACATATAAGTGTACCCGTTTATGCCCTTGATACCCATTACCCCCGTCTGTTGTGTACTTTAGCTGTTGATGTTCGCTTGTTCGGTGTGTTTCTGATGTGAGCGCTGACTGAGTCACGCTTCTCTTTCAGTTTCCTCCATTATTCTTGAGCAATAGAACATGAACAAATAAATTCCCTACCGGTTTGCTGGACATGTCGTAGGGCCATCCTTATTTGAACACACTGATCTTAAGAAATACACACTGGAGCGCCAATTATTCCTCGCGACGCCGCTTGATGGTAAAAGTGGAAGATGATGATGATGAGAATCCATTACCCATGTGAACTACAATCCTTTTCAAATTAATTTCCGAAATGATGCTGATTCGGATGATTAATCTGAGGCTGGGATGGGCCTTAATTATAACTGTTCTTCTGAGGTTGAATGGGGTAGGGGTAATGGGAAAATGGATGAGCATATGCTCAATACTCCTAAAGGGGTCGTGGTTAAAACTGGATGGCTTGAAGTAGGGTGTGCATTATAGCAAAGAGTAGCAGCATTGAATTGGAGCCAGTACTAACCACTGAAGCGGTAATAGGAACCTCTATCGATAGACCTTGCACAGTATAAGGTATTTGATCATCTGAAGTTCCACCCTTGTAAGTGAATGTTTCGTCTCCGTTTGTACCCATGACATTCGAAATACAGCTGTGGGCGATTTGGCAGCAGGCCCCCTTACGTTGGGTTTCATACAAAGGTATGAGTGTCGCTCGTTCTGAAAACAGTGGCGAACTACTGAACGTAAACGCGGCAAGAAATCACAAATAGCCAAAAATGCTGGAGTTGACTGCAACGTCCTGTAAAGGATATGCAGTTAACTTTTAAAAAATGCCATCGGGCAAGCTGACACCGGGCCAGTACGCCAGGCACCCGAGCAATCTGGGTGAGTTGACTAGAAAGAATAGCCAAAGAAAAGTCGTGCCCACAGAAAGAAAGTTCGAAGTTCAGAGTTCATCCCCTGTTTTCTTCACATTAGATAGCGTACCCATCCCATGCACTCCAGAAAAAAAAAAAAAACCTTGACCTTGTCATGTTGCGAGGAGTCTTACCGCATCAGGCACACACAGAGAAGCCGTATTGAAAAGGGAGCAGCGGCTGTCACGGTTGAGCGCTCCCAAGCTGCAAACCTGGAATGAATGAATAGATTCCACTCGTGAATCCACTGCCTGACCTTGCTGGTTCAGAAGTTGGTGGGCGTGTATCGCCTATGGCAAATGCCTGCAGCGTTGAGACACGCTCAGGTCATTATGAAAGTTAGCTGAAGCTGGCCGCCCAATGGAGGTAATTGTTGAGCAGGGCGGTGTGCCTTCAATGGGATGACAAATTTACTCCTGTCAACAGTTGCTGTTGTAAACCCCATTCCGATTTCAATTTCATCTTTAAAGGGTACAGGTTTTCTGTTTAACATTTGTTCTGTGATCCATCCATCATGTGCCATGACGATAAGCGTGGGCGGTCATGTTCTGCCATCTCACTCGATCACCAGAGTCGTGGATCAGTTCTGTGGTCCTGTCTCGACCATGTCACGTGGCCAAGCCATCCAGGTATATTCCGTGATAAAGAATATAAAATAACACAAAGTAATGCAGCTTTACAGAACAGAATTAGGAAACAATACAGGGCTTTGCGGCGACTAGCCTTCATCAACAAACAAATACATACACAAAACATAACATATAATCACGGAGAAGACCCTCCAACGACTACATTAAGGCATAAGAACGGGATGAGTATAATAAAAAGATGCAAAACTGAGATCAATGAAGTAAAAATGAAAATTTGAAAATACATTGTTTTGCTACTTATCTCAGAATCTTATGCTGTCGACGTTTTACAAAATTCCCCCGACATACCGACATGAGGGATCAAAATCAGCCGTCGGCGATATTGAAAGCAGCTCGCCTTACGTTGATATCGATGCTATGAGCGTCGGCTATTCTGAATGGCTAACTACTGAATGTAAAACTACCTTGTAGATCACAAACAGCCAATTCAACTTGGGGATGATTGCAACTTTATGTAAAGAACATGGTGGGGTTGATTGCAACTTTATGTAAAGAACATGCAACAGACATTTTGTAACTTTTGTCATAACCTCTTTTTCATCATCATCATCATCATCATCATCATCATCATCATCATCATCATCATCATCATCATCATCATCATCATCATCATCATCATCAATATCATCATCATCATCATCATCCTTCAGGGGCCTGTTCTGTACACAACCTACCCCCAGTGACAGGAAAGGTGTAGTTGCTACACAATTTTACTTTCGATTATTTCTTGGTGTTGTGCCATAGACTCGGAATCCTGTTCAACATTTGCATTAGCATGAACAGTCCACGCCCGACTTCTTTTGATCGGTGCCATTGCTGTTTGCCACGCTAAGATATTCAAAAGCTTGTGATACATGCAGGTGCTTCATTGTTAGTTGTGACGTTGTGTTGACATGTAGCTTTATCTGTGGGAATTATTTATTGTTAAAGTTCATTAAACACTATGATCGCGACTGTGTCTTTTGACGGACTGAATTAACTCTTCTGATCACTTAGCGCTGTTTGCGAGGAGGGCCGTGTCACCTGCATATCTGCGCTCTAGAACTGTATTCCCACAATAATGAATGAATCCTAAATTAATAATGGGATCATAATTGTTCAGGTTTCTCATTATATTGCCTGCATAGATTTTAATAAATATGGGGAGAAAAAAAAACGTATCCCCGTATTACACTGCTACATAAACCAGTTAAATATTTCACCAGCTATTCCGTCAGCTGCTTGTTGTTCATGTATAGTGATTCAGTTAAGTGGACATATTGTTGTGGAATTGCCATGTCTCTCCTGATGTTCCCCAATATGTGATGATAAACACAGAGGGACGCCTTACTGTGGTTAACAAATATGAAGATCTATTTCTTTACTGTGGTTAACAAATATGAAGATCTACATTGTACCCTCAGCATTTCTATAAGATAATTCTCACGTTGAAGGTACGGTCCATGATTCCCCTGCCCTGTGTGACACATTTCTTTACTTCTTGTAATTCCTTTTCTAGCCCGTCTTCAATCCCCTTCATCATGATTCGAGGGGTATTGCCAGCAAGGCTCATTAGTGTGAAAGTACCTATAGTTGGTGCAGTTTTACATTTATTTTCTTGGGAGAGGAGTGTAGTTTATATGTGTGCATTAGCGAAGTCGATAGCGAACTGTGATGGTAAATATCACGAGTAAACACACATAGTATAGAGGTGACAGGTTCGAACCCAGGAGTGTCTAGGTGGTCATGCGTTGAATTACACTTGTTCCTGCAGCGAGGCGATGTCGCCATTTGAAGGTGACAGGTTCGAATCCCGATCGGTAACTATAGCTTTCGAATTTTATGTTGTCTGGTGCGTCCTCTAGTCTCTACTTCCTTCTTCTCCTTCTGTGAGCGCCAGACAGTACTGTGTGTGTTTATTTATGTAACTGTCTCAGCGGCCTCAATGGATTCCCCAAGTATTTCCTGTGTTATCAGTTATCAGTTGGGGTATCTTCATTGCACTCCGGACATGTCCATAGGTGCTCAGATCCTCCCCCCAGCATATGCATCAGCGTCCGGTGGCTAATAGTGCCAATTCTGTGTTGGTTGACGAGGCGCCTTGTTTTCCCGATGTACCTCTCGCGTCTGGCCGTGCCGATTCTTACTCCCAGGTCTTTCATCCTGGACATCGATGTGGATCCACTGACGTCAAAGTCCTCTGTTCTCGACATATCTTTGAGGACGTTAATAACATCGGCACAATCCATGGGCTGTTCCATTTCCTGTGTATCGCGAGCCTAGGTCGTCGCTTGCTAAAGTGAGGGAGATATTGGCCACCTATTTCTCCCTGCTTTCAGACCAACAAAATGTCATGACGCTGTCACATTATATTCATATAACAGTATACTGCTAGCCATCAAGAATGATGATGGTGACCATTCATTTCATCCAGTGGGGTTAAAAGTAGACTGTTAGATGTGCCATAAAGAATGATGATGGTGACCATTCATTTCATCCAGTGGGGTTAAAAGTAGACTGTTAGATGTGCCATCAAGAATGATGATGGTGACCATTCATTTCATCCAGTGGGGTTGAAAGTAGACTGTTAGATGTGCCATCAAGAATGATGATGGTGACCATTCATTTCATCCAGTGGGGTTGAAAGTAGACTGTTAGATGTGCCATCAAGAATGATGATGGTGACCATTCATTTCATCCAGTGGGGTTGAAAGTAGACTGTTAGATGTGCCATCAAATACAGAATGAGATTCAATTGTAAAGTCGCTGTGGAACAACCCAGTCGGCCATGATGTGTGCTAGTCTGGTCCCCCCAGCAACACCCCACTCCTACCAGACATGCCAACGGTCCATCCGACAGCCGGACCTCACTATTAGGTTACCGAATTACGTCCGAGGTCAGCATTGGCTACTTTTGTCCGGACCGTTCCTCTCCCAACCGGCCTGACAAACATGTCCTTGACTTCAGGGAGAAAGGGGGGTGTAGGAGGATGGAGCAGAATGGTGTCTGTTTGTGACGGCGGACACGCAATACCCCTGAAGTGGGTGTTGGGAAGAGAGGGTCCAGACGTGGACAATATGAAAGAATCGTTAGCGGATAATAATAGCCGACTGGACTCGTTATGATTGTTCAGCAAAGGCTTCTCAGACTGTTAGATGTAGACCGCTGGTTTGTAGTATAGACCAGGGCTTCTCAAAGACGGGGGCCTCGACCCCTGGTTGGTTATCACCATCACCATGCGCCATACCAACTGGCGTAGGCGTGCATGTATCTCCACAGTATCCGGTGCTTGGTGTTCTAGATCAATTCTGTTCGTGATATTTCTCCTTGCCTTCGTCGCAATCATCCATTCAATACGTCTCTTGTGATTAAAGAAGCAAAGAACGCCGTTTGTGTCCGTATACAGGGTGTTTGTAAAGTCTCACTATACTTTGTATGTAGAACAAATTTGAAAAAATGAAGTACGTGATGTCATCAAAAAATGTGCCCTACAGTACATCGTTAAGCAATATGTAGTGAATGGCTGTCGTCTGCTGGAGTAATTCTTTGCATTCCAAACAGAATGGTGTTATTAACGGGAAAAATATTATTTTTAAAATTTGTTCTACATACATAGTGTAGTGAAACTTTACAAACACCCAGTTGTACATAATGTATCATACTTTTAGTGGGTTATTCGTTGGACTCTGGCAGTTCGAGGTATTCCCTGCACACGCCTCAAGCACCGCATCTCCGCTAACTTAGGCTCGCCAACACGTTTGCACATTTTTATGTTACAGGTAAAAAAAAGTCGCTTAAAAGTCGACAAGGTCGACTTCATTGCACCGGGTTTTATCCCATATGGCTCGGTCTCTTTCCGCAGTGCGGAAAGCGTCGCACCAAGCACGAACTTCGTAGCTCTGGCGACGACCCACAGGAGTCTCCGAAAAATTTAAATCGTGAACCGAAGGATGCGGCCCGGAATCGAACCCACAACCTTCGGAGCCCGAGTCAAACGGCTTGACCACTTCGCCACGGAGACCTTACTGGTAGCTGCAATCAACCGCATCACCTGGTTGTTTGTGATTTACTTTGCAATTTTACTTTCAGTAGTTTACCATGATGTTCTGAACGACTGACGCATCGGACCATCTAAATCAACGCAAAGCGACTTGCTTCCAAATCAGCCGCCGTTGATTTCGAACCCTGGACTCGGTTTGTCGGGGTATTATGAGACTGGGTATCAGTAACCCTCAAGCTCATTCGTCGACAATATCAATGTAGACATACATGGAATCAAAGACCGGCACTCGACACACAACTGGAATTTAACGACCAGGAAGCGTGAGAACCAACCCAAGGGACGAAATACCTGTTGATGATTGTTATTCAAAGAAGGGGAAGCGCGGTAGCGGAGAGGTTAGACGCTGACAGGCCGGCAAAGTGGTCATGTATTCCAATCCGCATCAAACATATTTTTGTTACATTGACCTGGGTTCTTAGGACGGCAGCCTAAATACATGAACCAGGAGAGATCTTGAGAGGTGAAGACGGTGACACGAGCAACATCACACCCCGAGAGCCGATTGACACTACAGACCACATCACTTCCTCTGAGCTGATTGACCCAATAGACCGCATCACACCCCGAGAGCCGATTGACCCAGTAGACCACATCACACCCCTAGAGCTGATTGACCCAACAGACCACATCACACCCCTAGAGCTGATTGACCCAATAGACCGCATCACACCCCTAGAGCTGATTGACCCAGTAGACCACATCAAACCCCTAGAGCTGATTGACCCAACAGACCACATCACTCCCCGAGAGCCGATTGACCCTACAGACCACATCACTCTCCCTGAGCCGATTGACACTACAGACCACATCACTTCCTCTGAGCTGATTGACCCAATAGACCGCATCACACCCCGAGAGCCGATTGACCCAGTAGACCACATCACACCCCTAGAGCTGATTGACCCAACAGACCACATCACACCCCTAGAGCTGATTGACCCAATAGACCGCATCACACCCCTAGAGCTGATTGACCCAGTAGACCACATCAAACCCCTAGAGCTGATTGACCCAACAGACCACATCACTCCCCGAGAGCCGATTGACCCTACAGACCACATCACTCTCCCTGAGCCGATTGACACTACAGACCACATCACTTCCTCTGAGCTGATTGACCCAATAGACCGCATCACACCCCGAGAGCCGATGGACCCAGTAGACCACATCACACCCCTAGAGCTGATTGACCCAACAGACCACATCACACCCCTAGAGCTGATTGACCCAATAGACCGCATCACACCCCTAGAGCTGATTGACCCAGTAGACCACATCACACCCCTAGAGCTGATTGACCCAACAGACCACATCACTCCCCGAGAGCCGATTGACCCTACAGACCACATCACTCTCCCTGAGCCGATTGACACTACAGACCACATCACACCCCTAGAGCTGATTGACCCAATAGACCGCATCACACCCCGAGAGCCGATTGACCCAGTAGACCACATCACACCCCTAATGCTGATTGACCCAACAGACCACACCACTCCCCGAGAGCCGATTGACCCTACAGACCACATCACTCTCCCTGAGCCGATTGACACTACAGACCACATCACTTCCCCTGAGCTGATTGACCCAGTAGACCACATCACACCCCGAGAGCTGATTGACCCAACAGACCACATCAAACCCCTAGAGCCGATTGACCCAACAGACCACACACACACCTAGAGCCGATTGACCCAACAGACCACATCACACCCCGAGAGCCATGAAAATATGGGCCTACCACCGTATTCTTATTGCGTTTTCAGGTGTGTACACGTGTTCTTACTCTTACATATGGAATAACACCTGGTGCAGTGAAGTGGATCATCTTTCGTTTCTTATACTTCTTCTTCCCATCTTCTGCCTTGTTTTCCCCCATTGGGGCATAAGCCCTCAACCAAGCCGTTCTGTCTCTTGTAGCCTCCTCCATGCCCTTCAGATACGAGGGCGAGTCAATAAGTCACACAGTTATGTGGGATGGCAGGTTAATGTAGTTGGTGTTTTCTACAGGTGTCATTAGGTGACAGCAACATCGAACTTTATATTCCTGTTCGTCAGGTGGCGCTAGGTATCTCATGCGTATGCGCAGCGCATAAACAAAATGGCGACTTTACTTACGGAGTGTGCAACCAAAGAGCAACGTGCTGTTGTGCGTTTTTTGTTGGCAAAATGACTGCCTGCAAAGGACATACATAAGGAAATACTTCCTGTTTATGCTGACTACCAGCTCGAATCAAACCGTGCTTCAGTGCAATGGAAACATCCTTCTTCGCCCTGTGTTCTTCTTCTTCGTTCATCCGGAGTTTTTTTTTCGGATGTGATTGCGTTGTGCCTGTTTACAGCAGAGCTGCGTTCTTGCGCCGTTAGGCCGACACATCCGACTTCTGCGGGCATTTGTTGACCGGGTTAACCTTCCCGGGGGTTTCTTAGGACGTTTGACTCTCACTGTTGTGGTGTTATCCCCCATCCCAGTTGGTCCATATAGAACAGCCAAAGATCCTGGTCAGCCCTCAAGGGAAGGCAGGGGCAGACCATGGGCATTCCCCGCCATCCAAGGAGGCTTCCATACTTGCAGAGCCGATACATAGCGCTCTGGTACTGGGCTCACCCAAGGAATCGTCACGTCCTGCACATGGCTGCTTAGCCTCACTTCCGTATATTGGGCCTTCCGTTCACCATAGGCTGTTCTTCCGGAAATCAGAAGTATGCAGTCTGCAGATGACATCCACACAGTGAGCTTTCGATTCGGACTTTCCGTGTAATGGATTTGCTAGCCAAGCAATATTCCATTTCGTGCCACTAGGACACTTTTCCACCTTTTATGAAGCCCACACAGTGGGCTTTTGATTCGGACTTTCCACGTAATGGATTTGCTATCCAAGCAATATTCCATTTCGTGCCACTAGGACACTTTTCCACCTTTTATGAAGCCTACACAATGGGCTTTTGATTTGGACTTTCCACGTAATGGATTTGCTATCCAAGCAATATTCCATTTCATGCCTCTGGGTCTTCATGCACCTTTAAATGTCAACCTGTATATAGTTAAAGTAATCTGCGGTCAACTTTAGCTTGTTGATATCTCCATAGAGCTTGTCCTCAAATGAAGCAGGTGTGGGCCAAAATATCTTTCTCTGTTCTGCATACGTTGGGCAATCCTGCAGCAAATGTTTTGCTGTCATTTTTCCAGTTCTACAATTACATTCATCGGTATCTCCTATCTTTAGTTTATTGAACAAGTGGTATTTCAGCCTGTTGTGTCCTGTGCGGAGTCTGAAGATTGCTACTTGTTCTCTTCTGTCGAGTTTGTAATATGCATCATCCTTCTGATGGCCTGGATGCTCTGATTCCCATTTGGTTCTATAAGTGCTTTTTATCAACCTCTTTGCCTCATTATAGGTTATGTCTATGTCCGGCTGTGGTAGTCGTCCGCCCTCTTTTGCCAGTCTGTCAGCCTCTTCGTTTCCAGGTATACTGCAATGTGATGGGATCCACTGTATTACAACTTTTTTGGATTTCTGGCATAGACCATGGAGTGCTGCTCTTAGGTCAGTTAGTTCTGTGCTGTTATTGCTCTTCAGTATTGAGACAGCTGACTTTGCATCTGTGAAGATAGCTATTTGCTTCTCTTTATTTTCCTCCATCAGGAGCATTTCTGCTGCAGTTTTCAGAGCCTCTACCTCCGCTTTGAAGTTACTTGAAAATTTTCCAGTTGCCAGTGAATGTGTTTTTTTCGCTCCATTTTTTAAATTTAGGAGAATTCCTCCTCCTCCATTCTCTATTGAATTTTTGGCTGATCCATCTGTATATGCATGGGTCCAATTCCTGCTTGGGTAATGTTCTTTTATGTAGTTTAGGGTTATTTCTCTTCTTTCGGTTTCATGCTGAGTGTTCTTTTTCTCAATACCAGGAATGTTTTCTATCATCTCAGGCAGTTGCTGCTGTCTCCAAGCTGGGAACTTGTGTGCATTGTGTATGGGCTTGACTGCTGATATGTTAAGAATAGGATCTGACCTAATCCTTCGTTTTGCAGTTTCTACAAAGTTGCTACGCTTCAGTCTTCCCTTTCCAAAACCATTAAATCTGTTGTACATAGGGTGGTCTGTCAATCTTCTAAATTTTTCTGCTTGTTGCTGGGCTCTTCTATCTCTTCTATCCTGCATTGGTTGTAAACAAGTGATCTTTTCTAATTCATTAATAGGCGTTGTCTTCAGGCTTCCAGTTATGATTCGCATTCCTTGATTTTGGACTCTACTTATTTTGTTAAAGTTTGACTTAGCTGCTGTTGCCCAAGCTGCAATGCCATATTCCAGTACTGGCCTCACCCGCCCAGTATATAACTTCTTGAGAACTTTCTCATCTGCTCCCCATGTTGTACCAGCAAGCTTTTTCATGATTGCCATTCTTTGCCTTGCTCTTGTTCGATTTTTCTCAACCTGTGTCTTCCATGTCAGGCGACGATCAAAGGTGACTCCTAGATAGTTTGGATTTTCTTCATGGCGCAATATTTTTCCATTCAATACCAGCTTAGGTTGCTGAGTTTTAGTTGAGAGGGAGAACACTGTGCATGTTGTTTTCTCCTCACTTATCTTCACTAGCCATGATTTTGACCAGTCCTCTAGCGCTAATAGGGCTTGCTGTATTCTGCTGTTAGCTGTACTAATATATTCTTCAGATGTCCATATGGCTAGGTCATCTGCAAAGGATGATGTGTGTACTCTGGCTGGAAAATTTTCCGTGATGTCGTTTATATATGCTAGGAATAATGTTGGTGAAAGAACTCCTCCTTGGGGGACACCTTGCTCCAACAGCATCATTTTGCTGGTTTGTCCTTGTACTTTTGTCCTGGCAGTTCTGTTCTCAAGGTAGTGGCTGATCCATTTGTACATTTTCCCGCAAACATGCATTTTTTGCAGTTTTACTTTCAGTCCTTCCTTCCATACTTTATCAAATGCTTTTTCTAAATCTATCCAGACTGCTAGTGTGTGCTTTTTCTCTTGGAAGGCATCCTCTATTTCCTGAGCTATATAGGTTATTTGATCTTCAGTAGATCTGTACTTTCTGAATCCTGCTTGGTGAGGTGTTAAGAGTTGGTTTTCTTCCAGATGCCATGTTAGCCTGCCATTGATAATGCGTTCCATTAATTTTCCTACACAGCTAAGAAGACTGATAGGTCGATAGCCATTTGGTTCTTCCAGGTCTTTTCCTTTCTTTGGGACTGGTATTAGTATAGCTTCCTTCCATGCCTGTGGGACTATTCCCCTCTTCCAGCTGTAATTTAGGACTGCTAGTAGTTTCTTTTTTGCCTTAGTGCCTAGTCCTATTAGCATTTCATTTGTGATTCCATCCTTTCCTGGTGATGTCTTCTTTTTTAGGGTATTCATTGCCTGTTCCATTTCTTCCATTGTTAGATTTGCCATCATATATTCTGCTGCTGTCTCTGTATATGTATGATGCATCTGTTTATCTTTCATTGCTTTCTTCTGTTCGGCTGTAATATCAATGTGGTTTGCACTGGCATAGTGTTCCATTAGTGCATTTGCAGCCTTTTTTCCTGTAAGCAAGGAATTTCCTTGTTTAATTGTTATTTGTTTGTTTCTAGGTCCTTCATTGTTCATGGCTTTCACTAGTTTCCATAGTTTGTTTCCATCCCTGTCAAAATTCAGGTTTTCTGTTTTTTTCCTCCAACAATCTCTTGTTGTTTGATTTACTGTTCTTTTATATTTTGCTGAGATGGCTTTGAGAGAGATGTTCGCTTCAGTTGTTTGTTCTCTCTCTGCGGTCTTCCTAGCATCTTCAACTTTGTCCTCCAAAAATTGTAGTTCTTCAGTCCAGTATGGTTTGTAATTTTTCCTTGCTCCTCTTGGAATAGACTCAGTGGCTGCCTGTATTATTGCTCTGTTTAGACTTTCCACCATTTGCTTCATGTTGCCATATCGTGTATTTACGTTTTCACAATATTTGTCTGTTAGTATGGCAAATCTGTCCCAATCTGCTCGTTTGTAATTCCAACGGGGCAAAGGCTTTTGCTCCTGTGGAACATACTCCATATTTATTACAAGCTTGATTGGTCTGTGGTCACTACCTGCTAATTGGTCCAGAACATGGCGATCGATTTTGTGGAGGATGTCTCCTGTGCAGAAAGCTAAGTCTGGAGTAGAAGTGGTAATCCATCTTCTGGAGTAGAAGCTCGGTGTGTCATCCGCTTTGTTAAGTAGATGGAGATTTGAGTCTATTTCCCAGTCCTCCACTTCATCTCCTCTTTTGTCAGTATCTGGGTATCCCCATCTTTCTGAACGGCTATTAAAGTCTCCGACAACAATGCAATTTGTGTCAGTTATTTCCATGTTTGAGAGTGTAAGATCCTTATCTGCCGGGCTATATAGATTGTAAATTCTTATTTTCACGTCCTTTATCATTATATCAACACCTATAATTTCCGTTTGGTTGTCAGAGATCACAGATACTTCGCTGCAAGGTATTGTATTTCGTGTAAGTATTACAACTCCTCCTTTATGTCCTTCGCGGTCGAAACGTGTGGCCTGATATCCCTCGACTGAAAATGTGCGATTGGCGTTGAGGTGTGTCTCTTGAATGCATGCCACATCTATTCTATCTTTATGAAGACGCTGTGTTAGGGAGGCTTTCTTGTTATAAACTCCTTCTGCATTCCATTGTAGTATGTTGAGTGTCCTGGGTGTTTGGTCAATAGCTCTTAACCTACTCCTCTGTGCCTTGACTCCACAGCACAGGGGAAGGTGACCACCAGTAGTCATGGGTGGACCCCCTCGAGGCAGGGGGCCCGGCACTATCACCGCCTGATGGGACTTCACGGGATTAGCACCATATCGATTAACTTTCATCTGTGGCATCATGAAATGATAAAGTTACGTTGCACTTCTTTGTCAAGCCTGTGGCTCAGTACATCCGATTTCGACAAGCATTTGTTCGGGATGCTTTCCCTAGCCTTTGACTGTCCCCAGTCTACCTACAAGGCAGCAGGTTTGTGCGTCACTTCGTCTGGTCCCTCTCCCTTGACCTGTCCGACATGGGTGACCCTACCAGTAGCTGTGCTACCGTCGGCATAGCTCTTGGGGTCATTGGAACGCTCAAGCCCCTCTACCTCGTCAAGGTGGACGCACGGCAGAGGGGGCCCTGTGTTCAAAAATTCAAGGTTACGCCACCAGCAGAGACGGTTATGCTGACAGTGTTCTGGGATTGTCAAGGAGTGCTTTTAACCAATTTCAAGAAGAAAGGTGACAATATGAGTTCTGAATCGTACTGTAAAGTTCTAACGATGCTTCATGATGCAATTCGAAGAAAACGTCCAGGACTGCTGACTAGAGGAGTGTTTCTTCTTCATGACAATGCCAGACCACATACGACTCGATTAACTCAGGAGAAAATTAACCAACTAAGGTGGGAAGGTCTGGAACATCCACCTTACAGCCCCGACTTAGCCCCTATCGATTTCCATCTTTTCTGTCCACTGAAAACCCACCTTGGCGGGAGACGTTTCGCGAATGACGCCGAAGTTAAATGTGAAGTGAAAACGTGGTTTATAAAACAGAGCACGCAGTTTTATGCAGCCGGTTTTTTTTTATTGGGGGGGGGGGGGGATTGATAATACGATGGGATAGGTGCATCAAAGGACACAAAATGCTCCTCATTTTTCTTATGGTTTCGTCGCCCTGCTACTGAGTTAAGTGCGTGACGAGACACTGTGAGCTATGAATTTCGTGTTAAAACGCTTTTACATATGTCCGCGGTTGTTTGTAGCGTAAACTGTATGTTCGGAATAATGGCGGCAGGCTTGGCGTAGAATAATACCATGTGTGGTTATATATCTCCGAAGAGAGTGGTTACTGTTTCTGGAGCGGTCTCGGCTGGCAAAGAGTAGTTTCATCTTCATGCCAGGGCATGCGGGAGTACAAGGAAATGAGCGGGCTGACAAGCTCGCAGCTATGGCTACTGTGGAGGGCGGACGCGCCATGGACCAGGCTGACATTCTGAATGCTCTACAAGAAGTAAGACTTTTGTGAGAACCAAGTGATGACTGTGAATCTACAACCATGGTCAGTCTGCGAGAACAGCAAATTAAAATAGGTGTGGCCAAACAAGACCACTACGCAAGAAGCCAACGAAGATTGATAAACCAACACAGAATTGGTGTCGTTAGCCGCTACACGCTGCGGGATTTGCTGAGGAGGGAATCCGAGCACTTATGGACTGAATGATTCGATGTGCAATGAGGATGATCTGTCGACTAACTAACATATATTTACTGTCTTAATGGCCTCAAAGGGTTCCTTAATCCCCAAACCTAATTGGAAATATGATACTTTGCGATTGAAGAATCGAACTGCACTGAATGTCAGAAACATAACATATGAAATAAAGGGAGCTAAACATACCCTGTGAACCTATTTCCTTGGTTCATTGGGTATGTTTAGTTCCTTTAATTTCATATATTATGTTTCTGACATTCAATGCAGTTCGGTTCTTCTATCGCAAAGTATCATATTTCCAATTAAGTCTCAAAAATTGCTCCTTTTGCAAAGAAGTTTTAGATGGACAGAATATGTACTTATTGCAAATTAGTTTTAGATGAACATAACGTTTTCTTATTGCAAAGCATGTTTCGATGGACATAATGTTTTTCTTATTGCAAATAATCTTTAGATAGACAGCATTATGACTTATTGCAAATAATTTTTTAGAGGAGACATAATTGTTTCTTGTTGCAAAAAAAATGTTTTATTCTGTGTTACAGCTGCGGCTGTTCTTGTATTCTAGAACGTATGTACTATTTTACTATTGCGATTGTTCTTGTATTCTAGAACGTATGTACTTATTCTGTGTTACTGTTGCGACTGTTCTTTATTCTTTGTTACAGTTGCGGCCGTTCTTTATTCTGTGTTAACTGCTGCGGCTGTTCTTTATTCTGAGTTACACTTGCTGTTGTTCTTTATTCTGTCTTACTGCCTCGACTGTTCTCTATTCTGTGTTACAGCTGCGATTGTTCTATATTATGTGTTACAGTTGTGGTTGTTCTATATTCTGTGTTACTGCTACGGTTGTTCTTCTTCTTCTTCTTTTCGTTCATCCGGAGTGTTTTTTTTCAGATGTGATTGCGGTGTGTCTGTTATGCGCCCTTGGGCCGAAACCCGTAGGCCAACACATCGACTTTAGCGTGCTTTTTTGACCAGGTAGCATTCCTGGGAGACTCACTTTTGTGGTGCCATCTACGACCATGCTGGCCAAGTTAGAACGGTCGAAGACAACGGTCATCCCTCAAAGGAAGGCAGGGACAGTCCATAGCATTTTCCGCCATCCAAGGTTGCTTCCATAGTTGCAGGGCCGACACATAACGCCCTGGTTCTGGGCTAGCCGAGGGAATCGTCACGTCCTGCTCATGGCTGCTTTAAATCCTCACTTCAATATATTGGTCATTTCGTTTGCCCCGGGCCATTCCCGCACAAACCAGACAGGTTTGCAGACGATATCCACTCAGCGAGTTTTCGGACATGTGCTTGTCGTTGCGCCCGTCAGAGCTGTTCCAGGCACGACAGACATTCGGAAAACTACCTAGTCAGAGCTGTTCCGAACAAGAGCGGCATTCGGAAACTAAGTAGTCAGAGCTGTTCCTAGCACGAGAGACATTCGGACGAGACATTTCACTCGGACGTAAATGCGTAGTGTCAATTTTTAGTTTGCCACCCGTAAGACGACACTTCCGGCTTCCGGCGGGCATTTTTTAATGAGGTTAGCCTTCCTCGGGTTCCGAGACTTTTGTTTCGGCTTCCTCACAGCAAGCTTTCACTTCGGGCTGCCACGTAATGGATTCGCAAGACAGGCGTTCCATTTCGTGTCAACGAGACAATTTTCCACCTTTGACTACACTCACTCCATGAGTGTGGTTACAGACTATCGGACGTCTGCGAGACGTGCGACCGAGGTGTTTTTCCACCTTTTGTAGTCACTCACGAGGTAGGCTACATGTGCTGCCGGCTCAGCACCTTACCTCCGTGCGTCTGTGGGCGAGTGACGGTCAGGCCCTTTCATCCGGGGATACCTCATATCCCCCAGCTAAGAGGCATCGAACGAATCTGCGCCGAGCATGTAGCGTTCTCAGCACATCATCACAATTTTGATGTAGGTTTGTGTCGGCTAGGCTCTCACTTCCGAGAGTTTATGGCTTAGAGACGTTCAGCCATACACCTCGGATGGGAGCCTTAGAGGTTATGCCCGAACTGAGATTTAGGGATCGTTTGCCTGATTTTGACTGCTATCCTCAGTCTTACCTGCAGAGCAACAGGTTGTGTCTCTCTTAGTCTGGTCCCTATCCCACGAGCCGTCCGATATATAGTTTTCACCCATCGGCAAGCACATGGGGTCGATGGGACACGCAAGCTCCCCCACCACGTCAAGGTGGAGACACATCGGGGGAGCTACGGTTGTTCTATATTCTGTGTTACAGTTACGGCTGTTCTTTATTCTGTCTTACTGCTGCGGCTGTTCTTTATTCCACACACCGCTTGTCCAGTTCCCTTACTCGTTGCTGTTAGTTCCCAATTTCCAGAACATTCCTAAAATGATCTAATAACCGTTTTATTTAAGCTGGATCCACCCCACAGCCATCCTGGGCCGACCCCGTACTGGATGAAAAAAATCATCCTGTCTCTGCTGGATTAAACTCCGACCGCTGTCTTGACAGGCAGGAGCACAACGACTCTGCAAACACAAAAGAGTTAAAAGTAATAACGGCTTCTACATAAAACTGCAGACG
>OY992895.1:51470295-51495295 GCA_963921405.1 Cepaea hortensis | reverse complement strand
CGTGATCCCGCATACCTCGTTCAGAACACAGCTGCGGGCGATCTTGTAAGCAAACCGCGTTGCGTTAGTTTCTATACAATTATATGAGTGCGGGTGGCTCAGAAAGCAATGCCAAATTACTGAATGTATACTTGCCAAGAATTCACAAGCAGCCAAAAGATACTACTGTTGACTGCGACGTGTGTAAAAGATATGCTAATAACTTTTAACATCGTGTCCCACCTCACATGATTACCACCAGTCTTGGACCAGGCCTATGGTCCTGTGCCCTGTACGCCGTGTGGCCAAGTTATCTAAGTATGTATGTCCAGGCCTGCCGTTTGTTCTTTTCCTGTCAATGGGCAATTGACCCCACGTTAGGCTTAGCTAATGATGTGACGCTATTGGTCTTTGCACACACAGTGCAGACCTGATACGGCGAACTCACCTGGGATCCAAGAAATAGTTCTTTTTATCAGAAATTCCTCTTATGAAGAGTTCGAGCATGTAATAATGCATTGACAACGTACAATACAATATTGTTCTTAACAACAGAAATTCGCCACATCCTAGATCGCCTCAAGCGGTTTGCACTGTACTCGGTTAACTCTGTAGTCGTATGTAATGGGTGATTTGTTGATGCCTCTTCCCATTCACTCCAACCAATCACATAATATGGTGAAGGGGGCTGATTGGTCTCGAGGTATGGTGTCTGCCTCGAGTGCTTGAGGTCCTGGGTTCAAGCCCCGGTGAGGCCCGGGATTTTTTCACGTGGACTACTAGGAACAACATTTCCCCTGGTCTCTGGTTAGTAAGATCGGACGCCCGTTTTGTTGCGCATGTAAAAAATCCCTTGGCAGTTGGACATCGAAAAAGAGTAGCCTAACGGCCCTGCCCGGGCAAAATTTCGAGTTGAAAATCTACCCTAAGTATTATAGGATCCTTGCTGGTGCTAAGGAGGTCGTGCACTGAGCTGAGTTTCTCCGTACTCAGGCTTGAGTTAGGAGTAGAACGGAGTGCTTATGGGTTACACCCGCGTGCCGTGATGTTGATCCGCCGACTAAACTAAACTAAGCATACTATGACTGTCTAACTTATAGTTGGTCGGAGCTGTGAGACGTATTGTGTATATGGGACCGGAACCATATGTCTATAGACCAATCGGCCATCGAATACCAGCTCCAAAATATGAGGCTAGCATCAAATACCCAATACCAATACCCGTCAAGGCGTGCACAGGGATCCTGACATTCTGTCCCACGTCCTCACTGCCCTCTCCGACAGGCTACCCCCCACCCCCACCCCCCTCCCACAAGAGGGGCATTTTAGGGTTTCCAGGGTTGGGGAGGAGGGGTATTAAGACCAAAGATTGGCAGGCTTAAAATGGCTTCAGGCACAATATCTTGGTTTTGTATTGAGCGTTTTGATTGGTGAAGCACAATTTCTTGTGCCGTGTATTAAGTGACAATTCTTTGACGTTTTACTACACTATAAGATTAATCTATGCACGTAAAAGTTATGTACAACTATGGAACAAAATAAGGGTATTCAGTATTATAGGCATGTTATTCTGAATGCATCTTTTGGGGCTGGCAGTTCTGGAAAGGTGGGAATTCTTCTTTCATTCACTGGAAAGGGGGGAATGACATTCTGACATATGGCGAAAGGGTGCATAGGCAAAAAAAGGTTGAGAACCACTGCTCTAGCCCATCCCTTCACGCAATCATCCCTGCTTGTCATCTCTCTCCACCTCCACTTTCTCCACAGCGCACTCGGTGTCTCTTTAATAAAATTATACCACCAAAACATTATAATTGCTTGTCCGTAATCTCATTCAATAAATGTTGTAATCACTCCTAATTTTGATACGGATTCTCCGTTTTCTTCTTCTGCCGCAGTACTGCTCCTGTGTGTCCGTGGTACCACATTTGGAAAGATTCGATATTTCCATAACTAGCTAAGGAAAGATAAGGTCAACCAGAGAGGCGAATGGAGACAGTTTGTATCTGTAGCAAAGAACCTCAATAACGTGGAATGCAGAAGAAGAAGAAGAAGCTAAGGAAAGAGCAACAGAAGAACAATCTGATGTGCCTGTTACATGGCACCAAAAGAATTGAATGATCAAATCAATCAGAAAGCCACTAACACCAGCTCAAGACGATTACCACCTTAAGGACAGACAAGGGCACATCACTTATCTTCTCCTCAAAACAGGACACACCAGATTATGCAGCCACATGTATACAAAATTTAAGATTGGCGAATCAGCCATGTGCACATGTGGATAGGCGCCACAGACAGCACATCACATGCTCCAAGACTGTCCCAAATACGAAATATCTAGGCATACCTTCTGACCTAGAGAAACAGCAGTGGAAGATAAACTCTTTGGACCACCGAGTGAACTAAAAAGGCAATGAAGTTCATACAAGAGACATCATTGCAGTTATAGACAAATTTCAAGCGAACGAAAAAAGAATCATTTATTCTCATGACGCACTTGGGTCATTAAACAAGCTGCGGGCGATTTAGCAACAGACCGCATTGCGTTGGTTTTTTTACGAAAATTGTATGGATGCCTGTCGTTCAGAAAGCAATGGCAAACTACCGAACGTAAACTTGCCAAGAGATCACAGCAGCAAACAATGCTGGTATTGATTGCGACGTCCTGTAAAGGATATGCAACTAACTTTTTTCTTGGGTCATTGCTTACATGACTGCATCATTCAATAACTAACAATGTATGTTATCTTGGGTCATTGCTTACATGACTGCATCATTCAATAACTAACAATGTATTTTATCTTGGGTCATTGCTTACATGACTGCACCATTCAATAACTAACAATGTATTTTATCACTTTTACTACTAGTAGGCTCTCTGGCAAAGGGGTTACGGGCTCTGTTCGTAACCCCGCATACCGCGTTTGAAACACAACTGCAGGCGATTTGGCAGCAGACCGCCTTGCGTTGGTTTTTATAAAATGGTATGAGTGCCGGTCGTTCAGAAAGCAATGGCAAACTACTGAACGTAAAAATTTGCCCAGGAATCACAAAGAGCCAAACATGTTGGAGTTGACTGCGACGTCATGTACAGTGTATGCAACTAGTACTGTAACGGCGTCCCACAGAACGTACAATTGCCCAGTAAATCACAAACAGACAATAAATACTGAGGTTGACTATACCGTCCTGTAAAGGGACAGCCAACTAACTCTTGTAACTGCGCCCTCACTATAGTATCCGGAGCGCCCCCCCCCCCCCATCCCCGCCTCCAAATCTCACTTACAAATAACACAATCACACTAACTAAGGGTACTCACTGTACCCCCCCCCCCCCTCCACCCCTTCCCTCACCCCCACCCCTGCTCAGTAATAGTACACTGCCACCCCGTCACTAATTGTATCGCAAGCGGCCCCTAGCTTCCTCCACCCGTCAGCCTCACTTGACTAAGAAAAAAATAATCAGGCATTTCCCTCCTTCCTCTGTGACGGTACCTAAAGCCTCCTTCACAACCTCCTGCCGCCCTCTTCAAGTCGATTCACTAATAGTACAGTTTTCCTCACACAATAATGGTACCACCAACTCTAACCCCACACCCCGCCCCCTCCACCATCTCCACACCAATTTCCACTCCTCCTTTGCATCCACAGCAAATTCGACTCACCAGCGGCATCGGCCCAGCATTATACGATGTGTGTGGTGTGTGTTGTGTGTGTGTGTGTGTCTGTGTGTGTGAGCGCACACGCGTACTTTCTCCAAATTCAGCACTATTCAGATTTCACACATACACTCGCACGCACGCACGCGCACTCACACACATACACACTCACACATACACTACATCTCTCGCTCACTCTCCCCGCACGTCCTTTTCTCTCCCCCACCCCCCTCCCCTTCCACACTCACACAAACACTACTGCTACAGCAGTTGGCAAACAGTAGTACTGCGTTATTGTGTCAAACGTGACCCAAAAGAGCCAGAAAGAGTAACAGTGTGGCGGGGAGGGGAGAGTGAGTGAGTAGAGGTTAAAGGGCAGATTTAGTCACTGTCTTCGATTTTGTTTCCTAGTCTGTTACCGCGGACTTAAAGATTAGGGCGCTCAATCACAGCTATCTCCAGCCCTCAGCTCATTGCACGTGAGACGCAAGGCTCCTTTCGATTGTCTTGCACCAACGGGTACAGCGAGATGCCAGGAGGCACGGCGAGGAACCAAACCGAAACAAAACAACACACAAAACAAAACACAGGGGAAGAAAATATGAACTGACGGTGAAACTAAAATATCCAATCTCAGTTTACAACCAGCATTGATGGATATTAACCGTTGCCAAGTCACATGTGACCTAACGATCGACCCGGTAGTCACTCCCGATTGGTATTAGTCCTTACTGCTTTTTTGTGTGTTTTTTTTGAATTATGTATTTGGGGTGGGAGGAATGTCTTAAATGGTGTTGGGGTGGGGATGGGGTGGATAGCGTGTACAGTAACACATTTGGGGCAGTTTGTTTTGTTTGTGTTCTGGTTTCTGATCTTAAGTAAGTTCAAGGAAAGGCATCTTTTTACGCTGGTCCTGGTGTATTGGGTCATCATCATCATCAAGTGCCCTGCCAGCTGGCGTATGGCATTCATGTCTCTCCACAGATCTCGGTCTTTGGTGTTTCTCGGTCAACTCTGCTGATGATATTCCTTCATGCCACCGTCTCAGTCCATCCAGCATCATTTCTCTTGATCTGCCTCTGCCTCTTTTCCCCCATGGTCTTTCCAATTGACACGATGCTCTCCAGTGCCTCTCTTCTCAAAGAAAAAAAGACCAAAATGAAAAACAAATGAAGGAAAAAATGACCAAAGAAAGTTGTTTGTTGTTATTGTTCTTCTCCTTTTGTTCGCTTGAAATATGTCTATATCTGCGATGTTGTCTCTTGTATGAATTTAACTGTCTGTTTTAGTTAACTCAGTGGTCCATAGAGTTTATCTTCCACTGTCGTCTCTCTAGGCCAGAAGATTTGTCTAGATACGTTGTATTTTGGGTTGTTATTGTATATAAGGTTCTAGTTTCATTAGCCTCTCTTAGACAATCGTTGTTAGTTACTTTTGCCGTCCAAGGAATTCGCAACATTTGTCTAAGGAACCACAGCTCTGTTGCTTCTAAGTTCTTCCTATTTGTTAATGTATATTTCAAATGGTTATTTAAAAAAAAAACACTTAGTGAAATAACACCCCCACCCCCGGCCTCTCCCCACTTCTTATTCTTTTCATTGTGTGCGCATCGTATAATAGTATGTGTGTCGGTCGTTCAGAAAGCAATGGCAAACTACTGAACTTAAACTTGCCGAGAGATCACAACCATAACATGCTAGGGTTCTTCTTCTTCTTCTTCTTCTTCTTCTTCTTCTTCTTCTTCTTCTTCTTCTTCTTCTTCTTCTTCTTCTTCTTCTTCTTCTGCTGCTGCTGCTGCTGCTGCTGCTGCTGCTGCTGCTGCTGCTGCTGCTGCTTCTTCTTCTTCTTCTTCTTCTTCTTCTTCTTCTTCTTCTTCTTCTTCTTCTTCTTCTTCTTCTTCTTCTTCTTCTTCGTCGTTCATCCGGGGTGATTTTTCAGACGTAACTGCATTGTGCCTGTTTACGGCAGAGCTGCTATACATGCGCCTTTAGGCCGACACATCCGACTTCTGCAGACTATGCTGGAGTTGACTGCGGCGTCCTGTAAAGGGACGTAAAGCCGCTGCCCAGACAACATTGTGTGGTGCCAGCTCCTGATTTGTATAGAGCAATTGGTACTCCAGGGGCGATGTGGCCAACAGTGCTCTGTCGTCCATCTTCACTTCTCAAGATTTTCCCTGGAACCCTTTTTAGGCTGGGTTAAGTTTAAAAAACCCCACCTCCATGGGATTCCAACGCTTGCCAACCGGACAGGCAGGCCAGAGAGCTATCTACTGCGCTTCGACCATCCTCTTCTGATGTTAATTAACTGGTATAATAATAATAATAATAATAATAATAATTATTATTATTATTATTTGTTTAATGTGTCTGTAATGAAATGTTGCCATACTCCCTACAGCATCCATTACATCTGTAAGGTAGTTGTATCATACCATTTATCTGTCTGCCTGGCTGCTCAGTCCATCTGTCTGTGTGTGTCCGTCCCTTTGTTCGTCCCTTCGTTCGTCTGATCCATCTGTCTGTGTATCCATCAGTTCGTCTGTCTGTCTGTCTGTCTGTCTGTCTGTCTGTCTGTCTGTCTGGCTGGCTGGCTGGCTGGCTGTCTGTCTGTCTGTCTGTCTGTCTGTCTGCATGTCTGTCTGTCTTCGTGCATACTTGTCTGTCTGTAAGTCAGTCTTGTAGCGCCTACCCTATACACCAAAAAAGCAACAAACCTAACAAATACTCAACATTCCGATAGACCATATCATATTTTATAATTGACCCTCGCGAACTGAACACCAAACAATTAAACCAACAAAGTAAATCGATCCAAGTAAATAAGTTGACGCACATTCATTGTTATGTTGATGGCGACTGACAAAAACACAACGGAATAAGTAGTTGATACTAGAAAGCACACCAATCATAAGGCAAAACTACATCGACTGCTGCAGCATTCACCCCTCCGGCGCTCCCTCACTGTCTCCAGTTACTGGGGTAAAATGATCTACTTACTACATATTTATGCGGGTTAATGGCCAGTCGTGGCTCTGTGCACAGCTAGCCGTTCTATGGGAGGCCAGTCGTTACTTGTACTGAATTTCCGTGTTTATTTTCATACTATACTGGTGTTGGGTACAGCGTTACGCATTCAACGAATGTTTTATCAAGCATCAAATGTCGCTGATCTGTTGGTCTGGGACTGTCTGGATATTTAGTTGAAGGTATCCCTTTCGGAGGGGCCCAGGTGGAATTATGGTCATTGCATTGGTTTACCTGTTAAAGGTTTAATATTTTCAAACATTCATGACGGTTTTGTCCAGGTCATTTAATTCGCTTTATCTTTTATACGGGGTGTTTGTAAAGTTTCATTTCACTTTGTAGCTAGAACAAATTTGAAAAATGAAGTACATAATGTCATGAAAAACATTTTGTTTGGAATGCAAAGAATTACTTCAGCAGATGACAGCCATTCGCTGTATATTGTTTCACGATGGACTGGAGAACATTTTTGATGAAATCACGTACTTTATCTTTCACATGTGTTCTACATATAAAGTGTAGTGAGACTTTACAAACACCCTGTACTATAAGCATGAGCATAACTGGCGCTGTGGCTTTGGTAGGGGAACGCGTTTCAAAATTTCACGACAATCAGAGCGGAGGGTTTGGAAGCAGACCATCTTGCGTTGATTTTGGTGGTGTGATATGGGCGTCGGACATTAACAAATCAATGTTAAACTTTTTATTTTCGCATATCCTTTACAGAGCATCGCTGTCAACACCAACATTTTACCGCTGTCGTTGATTTCTTGGCAAGATTACGCTCATTAGTTTGCCATTGCTTTCTGAGCGGCCGGCTCAGTTATCCCGTAAGTTACCAACGCGGCGAGAGCCACTTCCAATTCTCTCGCTCTGCGTTAACCAACATGGATAAACGGGATTACGGAGAAAGTCGCTTAACGCCTATGCCAGGGAAACCGGCATGTTAAACTACTGAACGTAAGAAAGTACATAGTAACTCACAAGCAACCAGCAAACGGATTTTCAGCTAACTTTGTAAAATATTGGTATAAGAATACCATCATGTAGCAGGTTCTTTGCAGAACGTCGCTCTCATCATGGCCACCTACAGAGATTCTTGACCTCTGGCCAGGTCTCCGGTCTAGCATAATGGAATCCAACAGAAGATTCTGAAGGAGAAAAGCGGCGGTTCTCTGGAGGGACCGACCGGCCTAGTATATTTGTTGGGGTAGCCACGTCAGAACTATTTAAAATAGAACATAAAAACAAAATCACAACTCGAAACTTATTCGTCAGAAAAAAAAGGGGGAAAAAACAACAACTCACACACAAACATTCAAAACTTATTCGCCATTATATATTATTAAGCAAATCAACACGGACACTCAGCACTTATTCATGAATCCATCCATCATGTGCCATGCCGATAAGCGTGGGCGGTCATGTTCTGCCATCTCACTCGATCACCAGAGTCGTGGATCAGCTCAGTGTTCCTGTCTATGAAAGAATACAGAGAGAGAGAGAGAGAGAGAGAGAGAGAGAGAGAGAGAGAGAGAGAGAGCTGAGCAGATGCATGTCATGTAACACGCATGTTATGTAACACGCGAATCCATATGTTTGTGTATTCTCATCTGTCATATTATAAGTTAAATACCATTTGATTTTATCATGTATAATCTAAACTTATGTTCATTACTGTAGTTTGAGTGAGAGAGTGAGTGAGTGTGAATGAGAGACAGAATGAGTGAGCGTGAGAGTGAATGCGTGAGAGTGAATGAGTGAGCGTGAGAGTGAATGACTGAGCGTGAGAGTGAATGAGTGAGCGTGAGAGTGAATGAGTGAGCGGGAGAGTGAATGATTGAGCATGAGAGTGAAAGAGTGAGCGGGAGAGTGAATGAGTGAGAGTGAATGAGTGAGCGGGAGAGTGAATGAGTGAGCGTGAGAGTGAATGAGTGAGCGTGAGGGTGAATGAGTGAGCGGGAGAGTGAATGAGTGAGCGTGAGAGCGAATGAGTGAGCTGGAGAGTGAATGAGTGAGAGTGTCTGTGTGTGGGAGTGAATGAGTGTGAGTGAATGAGTGAGAGTGAATGAGTGAGTGTGAGAGTGAATGAGTGAGCGTAAGAGTGAATGAGTGAGCGGGAGAGTGAATTAGTGAGCGGGAGAGTGAATGAGTGAGCGGAAGAGTGAATGAGTGAACGGGAGAGTGAATTAGTGAGAGTGAATGAGTGAGCGGGAGAGTGAATGAGTGAGAGTGAATGAGTGAGCGTGAGAGTGAATGAGTGAGCGTGAGAGTGATTGAGTGAGCGTGAGAGTGAATGAGTGAGAGTGAATGAGTGAGCGTGAGAAGGAATGAGTGAGCGTGAGAGTGAATGAGTGAGCGTGAGAGTGAATCAGTGAGCGGGAGAGTGAATGATTGAGCGTGAGAGTGAATGAGTGAGCGTGAGAGTGAATGAGTGAGCGGCAGAGTGAATGAGTGAGCGGGACAGTGAATGAGTGAGCGTGAGAGTGAATGAGTGAGAGTGAATGAGTGAGCGGGAGAGTGAATGATTGAACGGGAGAGTGAATGAGTGAGCGGGAGAGTGAATGAGTGAGCGGGAGAGTGAATGAGTGAGCGGGAGAGACAGAATGAGTGAGCGTGAGAGTGAATGAGTGAGCGGGAGAGTGAATGAGTGAGCGGGAGAGTGAATGAGTGAGCGGGAGAGTGAATAAGTGAACGGGAGAGTGAATGAGTGAGCGTGAGAGTGAATGAGTGAGCGGGAGAGTGAATGAGTGAGCGTGAGAGTGAATGAGTGAGCGGGAGAGTGAATGAGTGAGAGTGTGTGTGTGAGTGAATGAGTGAGAGTGAGAGTGAATGAGAGAGAGAGAGAGAGAGAGAGAGAGTGTGTGTGGTGTGTGTGTGTGTGTGTGTGGGACGCGCTGGCATCACTACTTTTACGTCACATACTTTTTATGTACACATTTTTCTCCATGTTTAGCCTTGTTTATGTTTACAACATTCATTTCACAATGTTTATTTTTCTTCCTCTGTAAATGTATAATGCTCTTGATGAACGAAAGACGAGTGATTGGAAGGGCCGAATGTAAGACGGGCCTGCGCGCCCAATTTGTGACCCTAATAAAGTTGATTTGATTTGATTTGATTTGTCTCGACCATGCCACATGGCCAAGCCATCCAGGTATTTACTTCTCGGTCTTCCCCTTAGTCTCATCAATATCATAACAAAAACCAACACCGCCACCCGGAACTAATTCATCAGTACTATAACAAAAACCAACACAGACACTCGGTACTTATTTATCTGTACTATAACAAAAACTAACAACGCCACTCGGAACTTATTTATCAGTACTATAACAAAAATAAGCACCGACACTCGGAACTTATTTATCAGTACTATAACAAAAATAAGCACCGACACTCGGAACTTATTTATCAGTACTATAACAAAAACCAACACATACACTCGGAACTTATTTATCAGTACTATAACAAAAACCAACACATACACTCGGAACTTATTTATCAGTACTATAACAAAAACCAACACAGACACTCGGAATTTATTCTATAATTGTACAAATCAACAGAAACACTCAGCACTTATTTATCAGTACTATAATAAAAACCAACACCGCAACTCGGAACTGTTTCTTCGGTACTATAACAAAAAGCAACACAACCACTCGAAACTTCAGCACAGAAACTGGCACAGCAAAACCCAGGGCGCATGTCAGGCATGTTGGGTTTATGTTCCACGCGCTGTCATTACGTCCATGGCCTGTTCACAACCACACAAGGCAGCAACAAAAGGCCAACTTCTTTCACTGCCTGGCAACCAGGGTTGAGGCAACCAGGGTTATGGCCCAAGTGCTCAATGCTTGAGGTCTCAAGCATGCCTTTGTGCCGCTGCTGGCTTCTCAAAGGAATCTGCTTTTTCCTGTACGCCCCTGAGCGTTTCTGTCCACCCGACTGAATAAATTACAGGGTGGGAGATACAATGCTGTTGCATGGGTTTTCAAAGTTGGCATTAAGGTGAAGAGTTCACGTCATAACTGGGAGGGCTCCCCGTGTGGTAAATCTATTAAGAGATTTGATGCGGTTGTAAATAGGACAGGAAGTTGGTTAATTGCATGTCCATTACAGGACGTTGCAGCCAGCTACAGCATTCATTGCTTGTTTGTGATTTACAAGACAGTGTTAGTTTGCCCTTTCTGTACAGCCCACGCCTCATACCATCGACAGCAACGCACAGCGGTCTGATTCCAAATCATTCGCTGCTGATTACGACTTGATATGGCGGGAAATTATGAAACTGCTCGCCTCACCATCTCCCTATACCACGGTACCGGTTATTTTACACATACGCACACACACACACGCGCGCACACACGCACACAGAGAGAGAGAGAGAGAGAGAGAGAGAGAGAGAGAGAGAGAGAGAGAGATAAAGACGACTATCTATAGCTCTTAAAAACTTTAAAAAGAAAAAACTGAATAAATAGTGGAGTGGGACAGATAGGACTACACAAATTAGATTTTTGAGAACACGAGTCTTTCCCATTGCAATATACGCCATTGAGACCTGGACGTTTACTAAACAAGCTGAACAGCACATAAATACCGTTGAATATAAATGCTATATGTACCTGATGAGATGCAGCTAAATATGCCAGGCAATAAATCGTGCAATCTGTGGTTTGTGTCTTCGTTATTAAAAAATAAATGCTATTGACGGGTTATAAAAATATCTTGGATACAGAAAAAAAAACAACCGCATCCACACGACAAGAGCTGAATATTGAAGAAAGTTGGCTAATAAATTCGATAAAACAAAGAAAATTTAAATATTTTGATCAGTTGAAACATCATAAAAGTTTGGAGAGAACAATAATATAGGGGCGTGTGCCCGGGCAGAAGAAAGAGGAAGGCCGCAGAGAAGATGGGTGCAGGGTGTGGCAGATGGTCTCCAGATCGGTGTATCGGATTCGGGACATTTTGCTTATGACCGAGAAGTTTTCCGGAAGGTTGTTATGGGAGTGAAAGTTCTGCAAGGGACAGTCTACTGAATATATATATATATATATATATATATATATATATATATATATATATATATATATATATATATATATATATATATATATATATATATATATATATATATATATATATATAATCTGATGCCTTGCCTACTGGCGTGGTAGATCCCGCTTCTCTATATCTAGCGATCTCCAATGCAAGTGTCAGCTAACACTTCTGTGCCATACCACAAGATTGTCAAAAACCATCTTTCCCTGGCTCCCTCTGTTTCTCGGTCCAAAAATCTTTCCACTTGTCACACGTTTTAATGTTTCTTTTCTCATAAAGTGGCCGAATAGTTTCCACTGCCTCTTTCTGTTTATAAGTTGTCTTTGTGGCATAGCCTTTTATTTTAAAAAGTGTAGATTATTGCATTTTGGCTGTTGTAAAATCACATCACCTTGGCCCTGGTAATGCTTGTTGAAGGTATCCCTTTCGGAGGGGCCAAGGTGGAATTATGGCCATTGCATTGGTTTACCTGTTAAAGGTGAGATGCCAGTATTTAGGGGCTAATATTTTCAACCATTCGTGACGGTTTTGTCCAGGTCATTTAATTCGCTTTATCGTTTATACGGGGTGTTTGTAAAGTTTCATTTCACTTTGTAGCTACAACAAATTTGGAAAATGAAGTACATAATGTCATCAAAAACATTCTGTTTGGAATGCAAAGAATTACTCCAGCAGAATACAGCCATTCGCTGTATACAGCTTCACGATGGACTGTGGAGCACATTTTGTGATGACATCACGTACTTTATCTTTCACATGTGTTCTACATATAAAGTGTAGTGAGACTTTACAAACACTCTGTACTATGAGCATGAGCATACTGGCGCTGTGGCTTTGGTAGGGGAACGCTTTTCAAAATTTCACGATAATCTGCTATATCATAAAACTATAATATGTAACATTGAAGAATTCATTTTATAACCTCAACTGACTTAGATTTAATTCATATGTTATGTTTTTTTTTTTTTCAAATAAAATTTAGTTTGTGCTTGTCAAATAGCGTCTTTGTCTCTCTCATATATCTTCCATATAATGTTATCCATTTGCCTAGACAAGTAAGGTTCTGTACTTGCCATAAAATAAAACCATTTACTTTAATTGTACATGGATGTATGATCTGTTTCTTTGCTATTGCTATTACTTCTATCTTCCTATTACTCAAGTCGAGGCTCTATTTTAACTGTCAACAACCACTGTATGTATCATATTATTTAGTTTAGTCTGACTTTTTGATATCCAGACAGAATCATCAGCTTAACGGAAGGTATTATTGTATATTTATGTCCGAGATAATGATATCATGTGTCATCAGCACAACGTAAGTTTTTCTATTATGTAGTTCTGTCTGACATAATAATATCCCGACGATGTCATCAGCATAACGTAAGCTATTATATTATATAGTTCAGTCTGATTTGTTGCCATCGAGACAGTGTCAAACGCATAACATGTGTTACTATATTATATAATTATGTCTGATTTAATGATATCCCGACGGTGTCATCAGCTCAACTTAAGTTATTATATTATTTAGTTCTGTCTGACATAATAATATCCCGACGATGTCATCAGCATAACGTAAGCTATTATATTATATAGTTCAGTCTGATTTGTTGCCATCGAGACAGTGTCAAACGCATAACATGTGTTACTATATTATATAATTATGTCTGACTTAATGATATCCCGACGGTGTCATCAACACAACGTAACCCGTTATTATATTACGACCACCAACTGCAATCCCTGGCATATTTTCTGCAGATCTTATTATAGGCTCACTGCATGGTAAAGCCAAATTAAGAGAGTGCTCTTCTTCACCAACATCCAAGTCAACGTTTAAGTCCAACTTAACTGATTCAGTGCCAACCATGGGACAACGGATACTCACGCAAACCTCAGGTCGTGTATGACATCACACTGATGTTGGACAACAGGATGCCTTCATCCGACATACAGGACTTCGCGTTGGAGCTCAAGCCAACGAACACAAGCAAGCAAGCAAGCAGTGCCAACCAAATGAACAAGTATTATAGAGTAAATTTCCTGTCACTGAGCATTGAACTTGCGGAAGATACCACGAAACAAAACAAATAAAACGATTACCCTAGCATGGCGATATATCGACCTTCTGTCCAACTGACAGGTCGCATGTGGCGATATATGATCCCTCGGCACTGAATCAGTTAATGCAGCTGCAGGGGTTGAACCGCCTAAACCGCCACCAGCGCACCAGAAGTTTAAGAGCTAGCTTTCTTCTCCTTTCGGCCACGTTAACATTTTATATATCTATGTGTGTGGTTGCGCGTGGGCGTGCGTGCGTACATGTGTGTGTAAATGCGTATGTTGGTGTGTTAGTATTTATTGTCTGGTGTATTCGCTGCCGACTCCGTGGCGAACGAGTTACCGACGCAGTTTACAATCCCTCGTGCCGCGTTCGAAACACAGCTGCTGGGCGATTTGGTAGCAGATCACTTTGCGTTGTTGTTGTTTTAAAAAAAAAATAAAATGGTATGGGTGTCGGTCATTCAGAAAGCAATGACAACCTACTGAACGTAAATTTGCCATGAGATCACAAACTGCTAAAAAAAAAAAGGCTGGGGTTGACAGCGACGTCAAGGAAAGGATATGCAACTAACTTTATATTTCTATGAGTATTCGCTGGTGTGTACTGGTTGCCAGGATTGCCAGTCGATGCCAGTTTGTTAGGTTAGCACTTAACTGGTAATATGTTGTCGCTATTGGAGTTATTGTTGTTGTTGTTGTCGCCGCGGCGGCGGGGACTGAAAGACTATAGCCGTGAATAACATATTAAGTCGTATTTCTGTTTGATTGAGAAATGCGAGTGGTAGTTAATGAAAGCTTGGCTGATTGAATGGCGTATTGGATTGCTGCCTGGTGGCGGTTGTTGTGTCTGCCCGTGTAATGAGGTCATCGTGCGACACAGATTTCGTTATTCCGACGTCTTTGATGCGATAGTTTACCGAGAGAGATTGTGTCGGCGAGGGAGGGGAGTATATATATATTTAGTAGCGAGGAGGAGGTGGGGAAGAGGAGATAAAGATCATGTGCCAGGAGAGAGAGAATAGGAGAGATAAAAGGGCCTTTAAGAGATATATAAATAGAGGGGGGGGGGAGGGGGGGGGTAGAAGAATAAACGTTTATGTGGAGAAATAGAGATTCTAAAAAGAAACCAGAGAAGAGAGAGAGAGAGAGAGAGAGAGAGAGAGAGAGAGAGAGAGAGAGAGAGAGAGAGAGAGAGAGAGAGAGAGAGAGAGAGAGAGAGAGAGAGAGAGAAAGAAAGCGGCAGAGAGAGAGAGGGGGGAGTAATAAACAATTATGTAGAGAAATAGAGATTATAAAAATAAACCCGAGAGGGAGGAGTGAGAGAAGTAACTGCAATCTACGTATGAGGGAAAGGAAAGACGATAATGGCCGGAGATGGTGGGAGGGAGGACGGGAGAGTATACGAGATAAAGTTCGAAGGGTGAAAGAGGAGAATTGGATAGATAAAGATCGCGGCGTGGGCTATGGGGAGAAGAAAACAGGAGAAACTGATTTGGATAGAGGGATACACATTGGAGAGGGATGAGGGAGATTAGCAGAGATAAATATGGAAGGGATGAGGAGGAATACTAGAAAAGATAAATATGGAAAAGAGAGAACGGAGATTATGAGATATAAATATAGGAGAGGGAGGAATGACTTTAGAAGAAAGAAATATCGAAGAGGGAGGAGAGAGATTAGGAGAGATAGATATTGAAGAGGGAGGAAGGTGATTAACATAGATAAATATCTAAGAAGAAGGATGACGATTAAGAGAGATAAATATGGATGCGAAATATTACCAGAGATAAATATCGTTGCAGCAGGCGATATATTAGGATAGGATGCACTTGACAACATAAACATTAAAAGCTATCGATAGCGACCTGGATTCGAACCTGTCACATCCGCATGACCAACTGGTAAGGGGTGTATAGTTGGTTATACGTCGAAGTACACTTGTGCCTGCAGCGAGGCGTTGTCGTAATTTGGAGGTGACAGGTTCGAACCCCAACGGAGTGCCGATTGGTCTATAAATTATGGGTCTAGCACTATATGGCCAATCAGCCGTTAGGGTCCTGTGTCTAGCCATCTCGGATAAGGGCAAAAAAACATTAAAGGACATTGCACGTTACACATGATAAATATCCCCCGGTACTTAGACACCGAAAAGTTGGCAACATTTCCAAATTAAAAATGCTGCTCACGAAAAATAAAAACGACTGATTGTGTGATTCTGTATTTACACACTTTTGCAGCCTCACCGATGCTACCGATTTCGTGCACTCTGATGAGTCTCCTTGTGCGATGTAAGGGAGAAGACTGGAGCATTTATGGAGATATTCATGCGCTGTGAAGTAATCCTTTACAAGCCAAATCATCAATCATATACTACTACTACTACTACTACTACTACTACTACTACTACTACTACTACTACTACTACTACTACTACTACTACTACTACTACTGCTTCTGCTGCTGCTGCTGCTGCTGCTACTACTAATAATAATAATAGTAGTAGTGGTGGTGGTGGTGGTGGTGGTGGTGGTGGTGATGGTGGTGGTGGTAGTGGTGGTGGTGGTGGTGGTGGTAGTAGTAGTAGTAGTAGTAGTAGTAGTAGTAGTAGTAGTAGTAGTAGTAGTGGTAAAGTGTCAAGCCAGCTTTCCACTTATCTCGGTCTTTGGTATTCTGGATCAACTATACTGCTGATATTCCTTCACGCCACCGTCTCAGTACATTCAGCATCACTTCTCTTGATCAGCCGCTGTAATAATAATAATAATAATAATAATAATAATAATAATAACGATAATAATAATACTGCCAGCGCTGTGGCTTTGGGGCAGTGAACACGCGTTACATTTCCTCGGCATACGCCATATCAAGTGTTTGGTTGGATATCAGACGCTTTCAATGCAGACGGCCTTGCGTTGATTTGGATGGTATCAGCGTCAGAAAACAGTTGCAAAATATTGAACTTAAAAATTTTCTTGTAAATCACAAACGGCAAAAATATTCTGGGGTTGATTGCGACGTCCTGCAAAGAACATGAAATTAACTTTTAAAAATAATAAAAATAACCTAATCGTAATAATAACAATAATAAACATCATGTTAACTCATCAAGTGCCATGTGGTGAGCAATCGTCTTAACCGACTTCTCGTATCTGCCGTGGGCTTACATATCGCCGAAATGTTGTCATTGTGATATAATACAACTGTTCTGCTACCATATTAACAACTTTTAAGTCATAACTCGTGAGTCACCCTAACTTCCCATTTTTCGTCTTTCATGTTTGTTTGGTCCAAACCTTCTTTTTTGTTTTGCATATAAAACGTTAACAACTTTGACACCATTTTGTGTAGCTTAATCTACAACTAGTATTTGATGTCATTGTGACGCAGTTTGTTCCACTCGTCCATATTGTGTAGCTTAATGCACAACTAGTATTTGATGTCGTTGTAATGCAGTTTGCTCAACCCTTCCATATTGTGTAGCTTAATCTACTAGTATTTGATGTCGCAGTAGTGGACTTTGTTCAACCCTTCCATATTGTGTAGCTTAATCTATAAATTGTATTTGACTTCGCTGTGATGCAGTTTGTTCAACCCTCCGGCACTATTTATGGGAGCCACGGTAGCGTAGTGACCTTCCATTGGAGTGGTCGGGGGTTCGATCCGAAATGGTATGGATTCAAATGGTAAAAATTGTGCTGTGACTGCACCACTGGTGGTTTTGTGTTTGCTTCAACAAAAATGTGGTCCGCGTTCTGCCCCCGACCTAGGAGGATTCTGTTCTTTTGTCCCCGTCTTTACGTTTCAGAGGTCAACCCAGCTTAATAATTGCTCAATTTGAGTAATTGTTCGAATGTTCTGGCAATTGTGTTTGAAGGAAAGGCGACGTGGAATGGAATTCGTCATCCCATTAGATTATTCTGGTCTTTAGAATATGTGAATGCTTAGCTCTGCACACCTCAGTTTCAGTGTTAGCCAATGAACTAGCTTTTAGAAGGAGCTCAGACCGCCATGCGATGATTTTCACAATGGTGTGAGCGGCTGTTGTTCAGAAATCAATGCAAACACAAAATTTAGTTGCGTGTCCTTTACAGGGTGTTGCAATCAGCCCCTGGATCATCTTTTAATAATTTACTAGACAGTGGCGACGCCTCATACCATGGAAATATACGCAAAGCGATCTACTTACAATCGTTACCAGCTGCTTTAGAATAATCGATTGGGTATGATGGGGAATTATGAAACTGTTTGTCTCTCACTATCCCCTTAGCCTCAGGGTCAGTACTATAGAAATATATAGAACATTGCCTTGACAATAGCAAACACTCAAACAAAGCTGCGGTTGATTACGATGTCCCTAAAGAATCTGCAATTAGCTTCTCCTGTCCCAACGGGATGAACATCAAAGCCATCTATATGAGAACCTCTGCCTGCCGCCATTCTAAAAGACCACCAACAGAAATCTTCAACATTCGTCACTTCGCTATTCTCCAGTCTGAAATTTCGGTTGGTTCACCTCACCCCGCTATCTAGATCCCCCCTCGGTCTCTACCACCCCTCGTCACCTCGCTCGGTTCCTCTACGTAATAGGCTTAGGGTAGTATCTGCTCGTTGCCAGCAGCTCCCATTAGTTCAAAGCTGGGTCTAGCCCTGCCCCCTTTTCCTATTTTTTTCCACACTCGCATGTAAATAGGAACGTGAAGCGCAAGCCCTGCCTGGCCAGTTAGCGACACCCCCTCCCTTCCACTCACCCACCTCACCCATACTTCCAGGTTTATTACCTAATTCCCCCCACTTTTGGGACCGTCCTAAAGCCATCTTCACTCTCGTCTCATTTGGCACTCTGTCGGCGCACGGGACCTAGTTCTACATGTTCACTTCCGTGCTGGCCCGTCTTGGGGCACACCGCCTCTTTGGAAAGTAGCTAATTTTAGGTCATACCTTTTTCCGCTCTCATTTTGTGTGTGGTAACATCACAATATATTCTTTCTTATCTATCGGATGTTTTGTTTTTTAGCCCAAGGTTCCGCTGTTTACCCTGGCCTCTGCGTGTGTGTATCAGACACGGTACATGTTGTGTTGTTTGACCGAGTAATCATAACCTCTTGTCTATACTCTTTGTATACAAACGCGCATAGGGATTACGTTGAAGATTGTGCTGTGAAACCAAAGGACTAGTTTTTATCCGAGCTAACTGGACGAGGGCAAACGTGTGCCTGTCATGCCGATTAAGTGTGCGTGTATTTAGAAATAAACCCAGGATGGTTAAGTGAGTATGGATCTGGTATTTTCTGTGTACCGTTTAAAACAAGTGAAGCGTGATTTCTTGGGAGTGTTCTTTTTCGGTGTATGGATTTCATACAGCATGGTGAGTTGTACTTGTGTGTGTGTGTTGTGTGTGTTGTGTGTGTGTGTCGTATATATTTGACAAATGTGTTGATTCATTCTGTGCGTGTTTCTGTTTATCAGTATGTATTAGATACAGCATGATGCTGTCTATATAGGTTATGATATGAACAAGAGAGGGGACAGAACACAGCCTTGTCGTACTCCAGATCTTATGGTGAAGGGTTCTGAGTGTCCTCCATTTGTTCTCGCTATGCATTCACTGTTGTTGTATAAGCTTCTACATACGTTTTTACATAAACTGGAACTCTTCCGCTGTTTATACTTCACCTCGACACCGCAAAGTACAAGAGGAACAAGATGAGATGAGATGAGACAGGATGGTGAGTTCTGCGTGTGCGTGAGCATGCGTGTGTATGTGTGTGTGTGTGTGAGTGTGTGTGTATGTGTGTGTGTGTGTGTGTGTCGTATACATTTGACAAACGTGATGGTTCATTCTGTATATGTTTTTGTGTGTCATATGTGTTAGATACAGCATGGTGAGTTGTTCTTGTGTGTGTGTGTGTGTGTGCGTGCGCGTGCGTGTTTGTGTGTATTATATACTTTCGATACATGGTGAATAGTATGTGTATATCATATTCTTTATATGCATGGTAAGTGTGTGTGTGTATGTGTGTATCATATATATATTAGATACACGATGAGTGTGTGTGTGTCATTTACTGTAGATACATGGTGAATGTGTGTATCATATACTTTATATACATGGTGCGCGTGTGTGTGTATCATTTATTGTAGATGCATGGTGAATGTGTGTATCATATACTTTATATACATGGTGCGCGCGTGTGTGTAACATTTACTGTAGATACATGGTGAATGTGTGTATCATATACTTTATATACATGGTGCTCGTTTGTGTGTATCAAGTAGGGATACATCATGGCGAGTGTGCGTGTCACATACTGTAGATACAAGACGATGGATTACTCTGTGTATGTGCATCATATACATAATACGCAACAGGATACGTATGTATGTGTATGTGTGTGCGTTTACACGCGCTCTTGTGTGTATAATATACTTGAGGTGTCTCAGTCCCTCCTTGTACATCACACACAAAGCATCTCAGCACATTGCTCCAACTCTGTAGCACCGGCGTGAATCAAGATGTGTACATACCAGAACCTTATGCTATAGATATGCTCTTGTAGGTAAACAGGTTAGATGAATATCCTTTACGGACGTTGTAGTCAGCCCCAGCATTTTTATTTAAATTTGCTGTTCGTGATCTCTTGGCAAATTTACGTTCAGTAATTTGCCATTGATTTCTGAACGAAGGGCACGCATACCTTTGTATGGACAATTATACTGGTCTGCTGCCAAAATTCCCCCAGCTGTGTTTCGAACGCGTTGTGCGGGATTACGAACTGCGTTCGCAACATATTCGCCTCTTGTAGTGAGGTTTTTTAAATGTTGAAGTTGTGCCTGGGCAGCCCCCCTGTTGGTCTACTCATGTCCATTTGGTAGTGAGGGGGATATGTGGGTGGGTGGGTGAGGGATGTGTGGGTGGGTGAGGGATGTGTGGGTGGGTGGGTGATGTGTGTGTGGGTGGGGATGTGAAAGGGGGATGTGTACATGGATGGGTTGGTGGGGTGTGTATGTGGGTGGGGATGGGTGGATGGGGGGATATATGTGTGCCTGGGGGTGTGTGTGTGTGGTTTGGTGGGGGATGTGGGTGGATGGGAGATGGGTGGGTGGGGGATGTGTCTCATAACATGGTACTATGCATTGTTTATGTTTACAACATTCTTTTGACAATAGTTTTTTTCCCTATGTGAATGTTTTGTGCATTATTGATGAACGAAAGATGAGTGATTGAAGGGCCTGCGTGCAAAATTTGTTACCCTTTGAAAATAAAGTCCGTTCGTTCATTCGTTCGTTCGTTCATTTCCAGCTGCTCGGGGAGTTTAAATGGGCATGTAGACGTATTATCCCAATTTTTCCCCTTTGTCCGACCCACTACCTCGGGATCCAGGGTTGGAGGGTACAGTCTTTTCTTTATTTTGTGAACATCAGGTGTAACATGTATTGTGGTCAAGTTTGCTGGAGTTGTCTCTCCCCCCCCCCCCCCCCCCCGTGCTCAATTTGAACTCAAGCATAGTCCACTTCGATGCACTACTTCTAGTGCACTGGGCTGATTTTTGTGTGTGGATTAGCTTTCCCTATTACCAGTGCCCCTCGTTATCTGGCGAACCCACTCTGACTTCTGAGGTACTTGTAATTATCGTCACAAAGTCAAGGACGAAAAGTCAACAACTTTTAGTTCGGATGACCGGTGTAGGGGTTGAATCCGCTACCTCGGCATCAGCACACCGGATGTTTAAGAACTATCGATCTGATCCGTTCAGCCATGCTGACCTTCGTCTCCTGGAATGAGAGGGGACATGTAACAGATAAACCACTCCTCTCTCCCCCATTAAGTTCACAAAAATATGCTGTCACAGTTATCCGTGAACGTGGGAGTATGTAGGTTAAGGAATGTGTCCCGCTGGATGTGTTGTACGTACGCTTAGCGTGTTGGTCTTGTAAGATTCTCTGATACTTAAATTCATACAAGAGACAACATTGCAGTTATAAACATATTTCAAGCGAACGAAAGAAGGAGAAGAATTCTCTGATAGTACTGTACGTACATTCGGTCTATTGGTCTTGTGTGATTCTCTGATAGTGCTGTACGTACTGTCAGCGTTTTGGTCTTGTGTGATTCTCTGCCTGTGTTCTACTTACGCTCGGTGTTCTGTCTTGTGTGATTCTCTGGCTGTGTTGTACTTAGCTGTTGTACTTGTCTTATGTGGTTCTCTGACTGTGTTGTACTCACGCTAAGCTGTTCTGGTCTTATGTGGTTCTCTGATAGTGTTATACTTATGCTCGGTGTTCTGGTCTTGTGTGATTCTCTGATAGTGTACTTACGCTCCGTGTATTGGTGTTGTGTGATTCTCTGATAGTGTACTTACGCTCCGTGTATTGGTGTTGTGTGATTCTCTGATAGTGTACTTACGCTCCGTGTATTGGTGTTGTGTGATTCTCTGATAGTGTACTTACGCTCCGTGTATTGGTGTTGTGTGATTCTCTGATAGTGTACTTGGCTGTTTGTGATTTCTTGACAAGTTTATGTTCAGTAGTTTGTCATTGATTTCTGAAGGGCCGGAGCTCATATCTTTGTATGGAAACCAACGCAAGGCAGTCTGCTTCCAAATCGACCGCAGCTGTGTTTCGAGCGTGGCATGCAGGATTACAAATTGCGTCCGTAACCGCTTTCACATCGGCAGCTTAGGCCTGCCTTTGCTAGTAAGTCAATAATGAAAGGGCCCTTTGCACTTTGCACGTGCTGAGCTTATTGAGTGTTCTCAATATGCTCATTGAGCATATGATGCTGGCTGCAAATTTGTATAGGATTGAAGTTCTCAATAGCTGGTATGGTTAGTATTACGTCGGCCTCTTTTACTTCCAATGACATTGCATGGTACCAGTTGATTCTGGGTTTAATCCTTAGAGCCCAGTTCAATTAAAGGAAATTACGCCTCGATGGAGATTCGAGCACATGATCACCCGGCAGACAGACTAGCGCGCTAACCACTGCACTTCCACAGCTCGCGTATACACGCTCCCGTGGAGCACGTTCAGCTGATCGCCAGAAGTAGGACCCTGCTGATGTGTTTGCTCCACAACGTTTTTACATCATGATGCAGGATGTTAGTGTTGCATTGAAGAATACCCGAGTTGTGGGCAATCCGGCGTTAACTGATTAAATGTCATGAGATGATTCATCGTCTTCAGTAACAAACCCTCTTTTATTCCATAACATATCTGCTACAATATTAAGAACTTTTCAGTCATAACTGGGACACACTCATACTTCCCATTTTCCGCCATCCATTGGTATTACTTTGGTCTTGCAATTAGACATGCAACATACCTTGGGGGGGGGGGGCGAAGAGGGGGGGGGGGTCAGATAGTCGCATGCCCATTGCAGAAAGTCGCAAGCAACCTCAGCATTTATTGGATGTTTGTGATTTTCTAAGCATCTTTACTTCCAGTAATTTGCCATTGCTCTCTGAACGTCCGACGTTCATATCATTATAAAAAATCAACCCAGAGCGATCCGTTCCCAAATCAACTGCGGCCCGCTTTCATCTCGGTATAGATAGTCGCATGCCCATTGCAGAAAGTCGCAAGCAACCTCAGCATTTATTGGATGTTTGTGATTTTCTAAGCATCTTTACTTCCAGTAATTTGCCATTGCTCTCTGAACGTCCGACGTTCATATCATTATAAAAAATCAACCCAGAGCGATCCGTTCCCAAATCAACTGCGGCCCGCTTTCATCTCGGTATAGATAGTCGCATGCCCATTGCAGAAAGTCGCAAGCAACCTCAGCATTTATTGGATGTTTGTGATTTTCTAAGCATCTTTACTTCCAGTAATTTGCCATTGCTCTCTGAACGTCCGACGTTCATATCATAAAAAATCAACCCAGAGCGATCCGTTCCCAAATCAACTGCGGCCCGCTTTCATCTCGGTATGTCGGGATCGTGAAACTATATCCCTCCGCCACAAACGCCGACATCTGTGGAACTACTTTAAGGGAAAGTCCACCACTTTGTAAATGTACATATACTAATGGTTTTGATATGTTTACAAGACACACCTTAGAAGACACATGGACCTTACAAGACACATACACCTTACCTGAAACCTAATGCATGTTTCATGTTTCTCATTGAGTTACGACATTCTGTGTCGTTAGTTAGTTGCTGTTGGTTGGCCAGCCACAAAGAGCCACATTGAAGCAATTTAATGGATACACAGACAGGGAAAGACAACGTAAGAGTTGAAGTGAGGATATCAAGAACAACCTTAGATAAATGTATACAAACTTGCAAAGAACATTAGAATGAGAGCATAAAAGATCTTTACGTCCCCTCCAAACACTTCATTGAGATAAATGGGGGGAGAGAAGAAGAAGAAATTAGATGTATACTTTTACCATCTCGTGTTCACATTAAACAAAACACTAATATTTCGGATATTACTATTAATACAAATAGTTACCTCGACATCGCATGGTACGAGTACGCGTTGGTTTTCATGCAATGGTATGCGTGCCGGTCGTTCAGAAAGCAATGGCAAACTACTGAACATAAACTTACCAAGAAATCACAAACAGCCAAAGAGATGCCGGGGTTGACTGCGAAGTTCTGTAAAGGATATGCAACTAACTTTTATAACAGTTTACAATGTTGAATACAAGCTATTGCCTTGTATGTGTGTGATCAGACAAAAAAAAAACCAAAGCAGAAGAAGTGAAAGCAAAATATAAGTGAAAGAAGGAAAGAAAGAAAGAAGGATAGAAAGAAAGAAAGAAAGAAAGAAAGAAAGAAGGATAGAAAGAAAGAAAGAAAGAAAGAAAGAAGGATAGAAAGAAAGAACGAAAACAAGAAAGAAAGAAAGAAAAGAGGAAAGCAAGAAAGAAAGAAAGAAAGAAAGAAAGAAAGAAAGCCCATTTCAAACACACAGGCTAAAGTGTACAACCAACAACCAACCGTATGGGACATATACAATACCCTGAGATAGTGTTGGGGGCAGGGGAGAGAACACACGAGTGTCATTCAAATTTAAAGGAGGTTAGTTGGCAAATGTAATTAATGGTACACCGGACTATGTGAGAGGGTGTCAGGGTGAGAGGAGGCTGTTGAGGACACCTAGACGATGTTCTGAATGGGGAGGGAAAGATGCGGAATGGAAAAAAAGGGGGGGGGGGAGGGAGGAGGAGATTTCTCTTCCTCATTT
>OY992895.1:51432795-51465295 GCA_963921405.1 Cepaea hortensis | reverse complement strand
TTGTCTATAGCCGGCCTCGCGGCGAAGGTGTTAGGATGCAGTCCATAATCCCGCATACCCCATTCGAAACACAGCTGCGGGCGATTTGTCAGCAGACCGCCTTGCTATGGTTTTTTTTTTTAACGAAATGGCATGGGTTCCGGTCGTTCAGAAAACAATGGCAGACTACTGAACGTAAACTTGCCAATAGATCTCAACAGCAAAAAATGCAGGTGTTGACTGCAACGCCCTGTACAGGATAAGCAACTAACTTTTAACATTGTCTGTAGTCTAATGGTTAATCTGCTCTGTAATTAGGTGAGGATGCTAATAACATTATGGGACACTCACGCTCACACCTCAAACTCTTTCACTTATAAGTGCGTGTTGTGTTTAAGAAAATACACCGGATATAAAATAAAAAGTAAACACATAAGTAAGAAAGTAAGCAAGTAAGTAAATAAGACTTTAAAAAAAAAGAAGACTTTTGTTAGTTAGTTAGTTAGTTAGTCGCAGTTCCAACTTCACAGCAACGGGTCGTCCCCATTATGCTCCGTTCCTGTGCCAGTGAATATCATACAAAACGGTCCCCACCGCCCAATGTGAAAAGTGGAAAAGACAGGAGTCCGACAAACAACAGCCCGCACAGATGCACTGTGCATAATGCCGCCGCCAGAATGTCAACACAATAGTCCCCCACAAAACACCCAGTTCATTTCTGATGGAATCTGCTGCCATTTTCCCATCAGGATGTTTCCTAGATGTTCACCCACACAGTTCACGAAATACAGTTCATCGTCGACGGCAGTGGCAGTGGCTTCCCTTATGGGCCCCGGCAACAAGACTTTTGTTACATTCATTAACAGATTCGGTGCCAAACAAAATGTAGGTTCTGACCAAACAAAGATGGATGACGGAAAATAGGAAGTAGGGATGTGATACAGTTATGACTTAAGTTGTCAATATGGTAGCAGGCATGATGTATTACATATCAAATTAAATAGGCCTGCAAAGTGGAAACTACTGTATTGATATTTTAACCATTGTTTGATTCTTAAGCCTATGGAAGATACGGGCAGTTTGAATAAGCCGATTTATCATCCCAAGGCAATTATTCAGATAAGTGGCGCTGCGCAGAATTGAGGCGCTAAAATATGATGATAGAATCAGTAATGTAGAGCTTGCGAACAAATCTCAGTGAATCAAGAGGTGATGAAAAGATACTGGCGCTGATTTTGGCAGCAATTAGGATACTTGTTAACAATATCACAAGAAATTCTCATCGTGGAAACTCAACGCGACAACAGAAATAGACGGAGATATAAACACACAAGAAGAAAACGCAGGGGGTGAATATTGGAGGAGGACATGGACGGAGCAGCTGGAGATAGAAAATATAGGATAGCCTGGAGTGAGTTGGTTGATGCACTTATGGAGGGATAAAAGTCCTCTCCTCCGTCCTCAATCAGGTTGTCTCTCTTCATCATCTCTCTCCTCTGTCTACCCGTCTAATAGATTCTCTCCGTTATTGACCTCACTGGCGTCCCACATCTCTATATTCAACAAAGAACAACGTTTACATTAGGCAGTCACCAACGAGTTTTTTCCTCTCACACTACTACAGCTCATTACGCTGTTTATTTGCAAATAGGCTTCAGTCTCCAGCAATATTTCGCAACGTGTTTGCTGATCTGTTTCAACTCCATCTCCGTGTCTCGTTATAAAACTAGTTCGTTTTCTTCGTTCGGCTGGAGCAGGGCGGTGATTGTGTTGTGTCTGCTTACAGCTCAGCTGCGATATGACGTCTTTCAGGTGACAAAGCAAACCTCATCACGGAAGCTTCCGTTTTAGTGGATTAAAATAGTGCCACACGTGTCCAGTTATTCGTGTATTAGGCTTATTCGCTTTTTCTATGCCGTGATGTAGTCACTGTGGGGTCTGCCCCATGTTTATATGTTGTGTTTTGTGTATGTATTTGTTTGCTGATGAAGACTAGTCGCCGCAACGTCTTATGTTTTCTGTAATTGTGTTCTGTAAATGATGGAATCATAGAATGCGATCATCAAGCCAACTGTGTTACGGTGTTTCGCCGTGGTTCAGTACTGGTTCTTCTTCTTCTTCTTCTTCTTCTTCTTCTTCTTCTTCTTCTTCTTCTTCTTCTTCTTCTTCTTCTTCTTCTTCTTCTTCTTCTTCTTCTTCTTCTTCTTCTTCTTCTTCTTCTTCTTCTTCTTCTTCTTCTTCTTCTTCTTCTTCTTCTTCTTCTTCTTCTTCTTCTTCTTCTTCTTCTTCTTCTTCTTCTTCTTCTTCTTCTTCTTCTTCTTCTTCTTCTGCGTCCATCCGGAAATTTTTCGGACGTGATTGCGTTGTGCCTGTTTACAACAGAGCTGCGTTCTTGCGTCTTAGGCCGACATATCCGACTTCTGCGGGCATTTGTTGACCGGGTTAACCTTCTCGGGGAGTATTGGTACAATTACAGCTAAATATTTGCTACAGCAGTGGTCAATAGCCGGTCTCCCTGGCCTAAGTGTTAAACAACTTTCTCCGTAATCCCGTTTATCCACGTAGGGTAACGCAGCGCGCAAGAATTGGAAGCGGTTCTTGCCGCGTTGGTAACTTACGAGATAAGTGAGCCGGCCGCTCAGAAAGTAACGGCAAACTACTTACTTACTTACTTACTTACTTACTTACTTACTTACTTACTTACTTACTTACTTACTTGCTTACTTACTTACTTACTTACTAATTTACTTACTTACTTATTTACTTACTTACTTACTTACGTATTTACTTACTTACTTACTTACTTACTTACTTACTTACTTGCTTACTTACGTATTTACTTACTTACTTACTTACGTATTTACTTACTTACTTACTTACTTACTTACTTACTTACTTGCATACTTTCTTATTTAGGCACTTACTTGCGTGCTTATTTATTTATTTGCGCACTTGCTTAGTAGCATACTTGCTTACTTACCTCTGTTAAGTTATGTACCAGCCAGCTCCAGGGAATAATCACACCATGCCGAACATCAAGGTGAACGGTCATAGACTAAGTGTTGTGGAGAAATTCACATATCTTGGCAGCACAGTGTCACAAACTGCCACAATTGGTGACGAAGTGAATGCAAGAATCTCCAAGGCCAGCGCGGCCTTTGGCAGACTGTACAAGAATGTATGGGACAGAACTGGAATAAGCCTGCAAACAAAGCTGAAAGTCTACGAAGCAGTTGTATTATCCACACTGCTATATGCTTGTGAAACCTGGACTGTTTATCAGCGACACGCTAAGAAATTAAACCACTTCCACACAGTCTGCCGTGAGAAGCTATTGAAGATTAAATGCAAGACAAGATCCCAGACACTGAAGTTCTAGATAGAGCGTCCATGCCCAGTATCCACACTGTACTAATGAAGAACCATATTCGCTGGGCTGCTGAAAGATGCTGATGTTGACAGCGATGTCCTGTAAAGGATATGCAAACATGTATGGTCACTTAACTCGCATGCCAGATCACAGGCTCCCTAAACGATTTTTTTTTTTTTTTACGGCGAGCTGTGTTGTGGTAAAAGCTCCCAAGGCGGTCAGAGGAAACGCTTTAAAGACACTCTGAAAATCTCACTGAAAGCCTTTGGAATTCATCTTGACACCCGGGAGATTGCTGCCAAAGACTGAAATTCGTAGCGTACATCATTGCGCAAGGTTGCAGTCACCTGTGAAACAACCAGGACTTAAAGAGCTGTGAAGAAAAGGTTGGACAGTAAAACCACAGCAGGAGATCCTCCTCCTATTTCCCCACATTGTCAAAGAACATTTCGAGCCAAAATAGGCCTTATCAGCCATGTTAGTACTCACGGCTCTATACTTTCAACCCCACTGGATGAAATGAATGGTCGCCATCATTATTGATGGACAAACAACAATTACCGGTGTACTTACTTATCTACGTCCTTACATATTTACAGACGCACTTTACTTACTTATTGACGTACTTACTGTACTTTATAAAGAAAGAACTTCACATAAATCCTGGACAATAGAAGTAAGAAACAGTTATTTTTTGGCGTCAAAGAAATTGTCAATTCCACTGTAATGATCTGCAATTTGTGAAACTCTTCAGATTCGATTGAAGCTACAGCACTACGGTTTTACAGAAGAATCATTTCATACATCACAAGTAGCCAAAATAAGTAATACAGAAATTAAGGGAGAGTCCGGGACACAAAGATAGTTAACTGATTCAGTATCGAAGGATTATAAATATATCTTGACATAGGGACCCCCCCCCCCCCCCCCCGCCCCCGCCCCTTTCCCCCAATTTGGACAGAAAGACGGTATGTCGCCATTCTAGTATCATCGTGCTATTTGTTTTTGTTTCGTGTGTCTTCCGCAATTGCAGTGCTGGGTGAGTGGAAATTTACGTTAAAATGTTACTTCTCTTCCATTATAATACCGGCCACGTGATTTATAGAGACAGTGCGTTTCTCGCGTTGATTTAACACACAAAATAGTCGCTTGTTAAAGATCTCAGAAACCATCATGATTAAACCGCATAGGCCAGTTTTGTGCAAACACAAGAAAGACATGATAGTCAGCTTAAAATTACCGTGGTAGACAATTGAAATTACCGTGCCAACATGTGTATATTTCAGCTTGAAGGAGATTTATCTAGTTACTTTGCTTTATGTTGTGTGATTTCTGCAGTATGTTCCTGATGAGATGCAGCGAAATATACCGGGCAATGAATCGTGCAATCTATTGTGTGTGTCTTCGTTATTCAAATTATAATACTTGATTGTGTACCATTTCTGGTTCAAACCTACATTTTGTTTGGCAGTGAATCAGTTAATACACACAAATACCAATGGATGAGTTACCCATGATGTTATGATGAGATATGAGACATGAGATATCAATTCGGGTAGAATTCATATGCACTCATAGAATTAAAGGACAGAGGTAGGGATTAGATGATACCCACGGCAATACAAACTTGAAATGTACGTGCATAACGGGATTCGAACCCTCCTCGCTTAAAGAACAATTCTTAGATAATCCAACATTGCAGGTGCCAATTCTGAAGGTTTTCCTATGTGCTAGTGTATATTTCAGCGATCCTACATCCTTACAGCTTTCTCCGCTTCGTGTCATACTCCTTCTAGAATAACGGGGATAGAGATTTATAGATGTAATAACAGATTTGAATAGAAGGGTATTAGAAGGGACATAGATGAGTGATGTAATAAGTCTGGGAGAGAAGTGTTATTCAAGAGTTAGATATAATATTAGGCTGCGAGAGGATGCTGATGATGATGAAAGATGTTGATGTCTGGGAGAGAAAAGGAATAAGCGTTAGTTAGTTAGTCGCAGTTCCAACTTCACAGCAACGGGTCGTCCCCATTATGCTTCGTTCCTGTGCCAGTGAATATCACACAAAACGCTCCCCACTGCCCAATGTGAAAAGTGGAAAAGACAGGAATAAGCGTGTTAGAGTTAATGACAGGAGGGTAATGGAAGGGATAAATGGGATAATATGACTGGCGTAATAATATATATATATATATATATATATATATATATATATATATATATATATATATATATATATATATATATATATATATATAGTGGATTAATGTAATATCAGACAATTGGGACAAAAGGGCTTGAGAAAAGTGTGTAATGTATGAAGTGATATATGCAGTAACTTGTTGGGTAAATGAAAACCATATTGAGGGATATAGAACAATAGTAGCCAAAACGACAGTAGATAAATACATAAATTAAAAAAAAAAATACACAAATAATTTAGTTAGTGAATAAATATGTGAGTGAATGAGTGGGTGAGTTAGTTAGTTGAGTAAGGGAGTGAGTGAGTAGAGAATGAATGGATTAGCGAGTAGTGAATGAATGAATTAATGAATGACTATCTTGCTTCCTCGCTGAGAAAGATAGCATAAGCATATATAAATATAGCACCGAAGAGAGACTATACTGAAGAAGCTCGACCTCTGACTCCAGTTGACCAGGTCCGTGAAGAAGATGACCCCTCTACTTAAGGTTTGTCTTTCGTCTATAACCTCCCATCTGATTTCATCCTGTCCTTCTCTTACACCAAAAGATAAGCGGACTTTTTTTGTGCAAACCCAAAAGTGTCCTTGGCAACAACAGCGGTAAATGGAAAAAAAAATCGAAGAGGAAAATCTTCGAAGAGAGGGATTGGGGAGCGGGAGGTAAGGGCAGGCCAGATATATAAATCAATCGGTGGGATATCCTTGAACGTATGTCATGTCTTCTTATCTCTTACTCGCCCGCCCCTTTTTGTTTAGCCTGGTGTATGCCTGTCATTTTAAGCATCTCATTCGCCCTCGATTCGTGGTCGCGTCCGAACGTCTGCGAGGGCTCACTGGAAACGCATGTTCGGGTGATTCGACGTCATTCTGTGTACAATACACGTTGCCATGGCAGCCGTCTTGGCACTGCCGGTTCGTCGTCATGTGCTATTCTCTGTGACGTTCTCCAGGACAGGCCTTTCAAATGCGCAGGTAGACAGACGCGACGGGCTTTGTCGAGTTCACCAGTGTGTCTGTCTGCACGTGAGTTTGTTCCGTGGCACAACAAATGTCCAGGCTCGTCTGCCGGTTGGGTCTGGTGGTGGTGTATTTGAATATCAATCAGGGCTGGAATTTGTAAATAAAATAAACATAAATGAAATATTTAATCTCATCTCATCGTATCATGTTCCTCTTGTACCTTGCGGTGTCGAGGTGAAGTATAAACAGCGGGAGAGTGCCCGATTATGGGCTTCATGTATCGATATTCCCATGGACTGTTATTCCCCGTGTCCATCGTTTACATCGGCCTCTTCCTCTGCTTCCATCTGGTCTGTACATCATTGCTTGTTGTGGTATACTTTTTGTTGGTAACCTACCTGCATGGCCAAACCATTTGACTTGCTGCTTTCTAATAAAATCTAGCGCAGCTATAACCCCTACTTTAGTCCTTTTGTTTCTTCATTTATGATTTTATCTCTTCTTCTTATATTGAGTATTCTTCTCAGGAATGCCATTTCTGTTGCTGTGATTTTTATTTTCTCTTTTTCTGTCATTGTCCAGGTTTGGCATTGGTAACATAGAGTTGGTAGGAAGATTATGTGAAATATTTCGGCCACGTGATAGACATAATACTCTTATAAAAATCATACCGGAGGGCAAGGTTGAGGGCACGCGAGCAAGAGGTAGACAACGATACAAGTGGGAAGATAACATCAAGAGATGGACGAACAGCAGCCTGGCAGAATGTACAGTCAGGGCGAGGGACAGACAGTTTTGGAGATCCATTGCAGCCAACCTTCATTGTGGAGACGGCACCTGATTGACTGATTGAGGCTACTATGTCCACCCAGCCCAGATTGGGTACCTGGACATGGTCTGGGGAGTAAACGTGGACATTACCCAAGGAGATTCGAGTGGTATATACAAATATAGGGCCAGCACCGTGTATTTAATGCTGCTCAAGGCCTGCACTAGCAACTTGTATTTCTTTGATTGTGTTTACACGTTGTTTTTTTTTTTGGGGGGGGGGGGGGGGATTTCTGTCTTAGAATGTAAACATGCCTGTTTGTTTCATAGTGACCACCGCCACCAACAACAACAACAATAACAATGACAACAACAACAACTGTGATAACAATAATAGTAATAATAATAAACCAACATCAGATATAGGAACCAACATAGTAATCTAATATTAAAAATGATGATGATAATGATGATGATGGTAATAATAATAATAATAATAATAATAATAATAATAATAATAATAATAATAATACCACCAAAAGCAATAAAAGCAGCACCATCACAATCACAACACTAAAAACATTACTACTACTACTTATAATAATCACTCTTATTGTTAGTATTAGACTTTTGACACTCGTGTATTTTACACGCGCGCGCGCGCGCGCACACACACACACACACACACACATACACACACACATACACCCACCCCCTGAATCACTATACAACATGATCTCCCTCTTGTCCACTTCCCCGCTACGTCTCTCCACAATTATCTGCCTCATTCAACTATGTCTGTTTACATGCCCACAATATTTCATTGCACTGACTTTATTCGTCTGAATAAATGATCTTCTTCTATATTGAGTTCTTGTTGGATAGACTTGTTTGTTCCTGGTTAGGTCGTGTCTGCCTGACTGTGTCTGTCTACCTGGCTGCCTGTCGACTGTCTGTCTGTGCTTGAATGCCTGCTTCTCTCTGTTTGTATGTGTGGCTGGCTGCCTGTCTCTGTCTGTCCGTCTACCTGGCTGCCTGTCTGTGTCTGTCTACATGGCTGCCTGTCTCTGTCTGTCTGTCTACCTGGCTGCCTGTCTGTGTCTGTCTGTCTACCTGGCTGCCGGTCTGTCTACCTGGCTGTCTATCTCTGTCTGTCTGTCTACCTGGCTGCCTGTCTGTGTCTGTCTACTGGCTGGCTGCCTGTCTGTGTCTGTCTACCTGGCTGCCTGTCTGTGTCTGTCTACCTGGCTGCCTGACTGTGTCTGTCTACTGGCTGGCTGCCTGTCTGTGTCTGTCTACCTGGCTGCCTGACTGTCTGTCTGTCTGTTTACCTGGCTACCTGTCTGTCTGTCTGTCTGTCTGTCTGTCTGTCTGTCTGTCTGTCTGTCTAGCTACCTGTCTGTGTCTGTCTTACTACCTGGCTGCCTGTCTGTGTATGTCTGTCTGTATGTCTACCTGACTGCCTTTCTGTGTCTGTCTGTCTGTCTACCTGGCTGCTTTTCTGTGTCTGTCTGTCTACCTGGCTGCCTGACTGTGTCTGTCTACCTGGCTGTCTGTGTCTGTCGACATGGCTGCCTGTCTCTGTCTGTCTGTCTGCCTGTCTGTCTGTCTGTCTGCTTGTCTATCTGTCTGTCTACCTGGCTGCCTGTCCGTGTCTGTCTGTCGGTTTGTCTACCTGGCTGCCTGTCTGTGTCTGTCTGTCTGTCTACCTCGCTGTCTGTCTGTCTACCTCGCTGTCTGTCTGTCTACCTGGCTGCCTGACTGTCTGTCTACCTGGCTGCCTGTCTATGTCTGTCTACCTGGCTGCCTGTCTGTGTCTGTCTGTGCGTCTGTCTGTGTGTCTGTCTACCTGGCTGCCTGACTGTGTCTGTCTACCTGGCTGCCTGTCGACTGTCTGTCTGTGCTTGAATGCCTGCCTGTCTCTGCCTGTCTGTGTGTCTGTCTACCTGGCTGCTTGTCGGCTGTCTGTCTGCCTTGCTTACCTGCCTGTCTATGTCTGTCTGTCTGTCTGCCTGCTTTAACTGACCGGTGTAGAGAATGAACTCCGCACCCCGCCATCACAGCACCGAAAGTTCACGCACAGGCGCATTAAGTTTCTCGGAGTAATGATTATACTAATAATAGTAATAACACTGACAATAATAGATTGTGATTTTGATGATTATGGTGATAAAATTAATAGCCGTAATAAAAATAATAATAAAAACACTGGCAATAATAGATATTGTGATGTTGATGATTATGACGATACATTTAATAGCAGTAATAAAATTAATTCAGCAGGCGCATTGGTGAAGCGGTTAGGAAGTTAATGCCGATAATAGCATTAGCTTGATCGGGAAAGGAAGGGTTCGATGTCAGTTCTGGAACTTCATTAATGGGATTGAAAGACTGACCACCTATCCTTGCGTGCACTCAGACCTAAATGATGATCCTTACACTTTACACATCCACGGCAGGTTCCTACTGCATGACGAGTGACGGCATGAAGGGAGTCTCTGTGGCGAAGTGGTCAAGCCGTTTGACGTTTGACTCGTGAGCCGAAGGTTGTGGGTTCGATTCCGGGCCGTGTCCTTCGGTTTACGAGTTAAATGTTTCGGAGACTCCCATGGGTCGTCGCTAAAAGCTACGGAGTTCGTGCATTGTGCGACGCTTTCCGTGCTGCGGAAAGAGACCGAGCCATATGGGATAAAAACCCGGAGCAATGAAGTCGACCCTGTCGACTTTTAAGCGACTTTTAAGCATGACGAGTTTTGTTTTGTGGTGGTGATGATGATGATGATGATGATGATGATGATGATGGTATTGATAGGTGTAATGAAAATGAGGAGATTAGTATGGTAACTTGCGCTGCCCGCCATGCCTTCCATGCACCAGTTTGTGCTTTATTATATAATTTGTGTGTGTGGCAGAAATGACATCGTTGCCATTCGATCTCATTGCCAAACGGTCTCATTGCCATTTGGTCTCATTGCCATTTGGTCTCATTGTCAATCGGTCTTATTGCCATTTGGTCTTATTGCCAGTTGGTCTTATTGTCGTTGGTCTCATTGCCATTTGGTCTCATTGCCATTTGATCTCATTGCCATTCTGTTCAACGAACAGTACAAAGAAAATAAAAAGTAAAGAACCCTTTAACACTCAGCCCGTAGAGGAGAATGGCGGACGTTCCGCCAGGATGCCGCTGATGGTGTTTGTCCATCAAGAATGATGATGACCATTCATTTCATCCATTGGGGTTGAAAGTTTGCAGCCGTGAGTTCTAAGATGGCTGATAAGGCATATTTTGCAACAAAATGTTTTTTGACAATGTTTGCAAAGAATGTTTGACGTTCCAGGAGGAGGATCTTCTGCTGTGTGTGTGTGTTTTTTTTCTTCCCCAGTCTTATTCTTTCACAGCTCTTGCAGTCCTGGCTGCTTCACAAGTGACTACACCATTGCGTAATGATATACGCCGTGAATTTCGGTCTTTGGCAGCAGTCTCCCAAGTGTCGGGATGAATTCTGAAAGCTTTTAGTGAGATCTTCAGTTTCCTTAAAGCGTTTCCTCTGGCTGCCTTGGGAGCATTTACTACAGCGCAGCTCACTGTAAAAATTTCGTTTAGGCAGCATGTGATCTGGCATGCGAGTCAAGTGTCCAGCCCAGTGAATCTTATTCTTCATTAGCAGAGTGTGGATACTGGGCATGGGCGCTCTTTCTAAGACTTCAATGTCTAGGATCTGTCTCATCAGCTTGGGAACCCTTCGTTGTCCACTAAAACAGGAGACTGAGCACGCGTGGGAATGTCCTGCTTGCAGTCGATTCTTAATTTCATATGTCAGACGCTCCAGATTTACTTTGATGAAACAATGTCAACGGAATTCCCCTTTTGTTGTGTAATTTCATTCTGATAACTCAGTTAGTGTAGCGATAGTCACGAAGCACACAAAAATGCGGGTTGAATCTCCTAGTAAGTACGCCACATAACACAAGATAGGGGGGCCTTTTATCTGATAAGAGGAACCCGTTGTTGCCAGTGTATAAAGTGTACTTAGGGCAATTCGTACTAGTTGTACAACAATTATCATTAGAATGTGTGTCAGTGTTGTTTGGCGTACAGGCTGATGAATTGTTGACCGTGTAATGTCCCGTTTTACTATATTAGATTTATGCGGAGGAAGTGTCATATACTGTTAGCTGTGGTATAGATATGTATGGTTGTGAATGGATGTGCATCATGAATGGGTGGGCGCGTTTGATGAATATGCTGGTTGACGTTCGTGTAAGCGTCATGATCAGGGTAATAATAATACTAATAACGCCGCCAACACTTCCCATAGCGTTTCCTGGTACCATTTTAGGCTGAGGGGGGGGGGGGGGGGGCTGGCATCTGCCAGAAGATGATGTGAATAAATTAATAATACTTTGGCTAAAATACTAAGTGCATACTCAGTGATATTATTCGAATGTAGAATGCGTTTTCCCATGGAAGTCTTAAGATTTAACAGGAAGTCCTTCGGTTTGCATAACAACGGCTGGAATCGCTTAATCGATAATGCTTGGATATATTTCAGCAGTCGATTATTGTTCGCCGAATACAGTATACGGAATGCGTTTTGTTTACTATATCTATGATGACTAATAAGCAAATGTTCAGCGATGGCCGACTTCGACGTGTTATGATCTGTCGTTGTTTAGAAGAATGTTGAGAATACCTGGAATCAGGAGGGAACAAAGGGTAGGATAGTGACAGCTCTTGGCGTCTCAAGATTGCTCATCCACCCCACAATGAAGAGACATGCATTTTATAGTGCGTATCAAGAGAAGAGATGGAGGAGAGACTTCAACTTTGTGTGGATAATACTGGGCATGAGGGTCTCAGGGGAAGTCTGATAAGGGTGTTTGTGGAGTGCTGCTGTTGTTCGTTTAGCATGTTTTGCTGCATCTCCCCAGGTGCATGCTATAGAGTTATGTATCATATAAAGTGAAGAAATGAATCATATGTTGGCTGAAATACTAAATGCATAGTCACTGATGTTATTCGAATGTAGAGTGCCATCAAACGCGCGTGCAACAATTGTTACTACAACTTCATTAAAATACCACATGATAGAGATGAGTGTAAAGACATGATAATCAGACCAGGCGCCTGAAGAAGAAGAAGAAGAAGAAGAAGAAGAAGAAGAAGAAGAAGAAGAAGAAGAAGAAGAAGAGGAAGCTGCTGCTGCTGCTGCTGCTGATGATGATGATGATGATGATGATGATGATGATGATGATGAGAAGAACGAACGAACGAACGGACAAGCTGTCATCTCAAGGGTTAAGAATTGGGCATGCAGTCCCGTCTGACATTCTGCCTTTGGTTAGCAGTTGTGGGAGAAGGGACAAGAGGAGAGTGAGGAGGAGAAAGCTGAGGAGGAGGAATCGTAGTAAGAATAAACCATTTCTGATTGTATTTTATACTTATCCGTGTATGTATGTTTTGAAAAATTAGCTTGTTCAATATCACCGTTAAATGAAAAGGAAAAAAAAAATGGGGGGGGGGGGAACCCGAATTTATACGTACAACGTTTATAAGAAAAAGTTCATAATGTTCGGTATGTCTACACAAAACAAGTGACACAAATCACGCAAATCACGTGAATTACAGCATTGGAGCTTCGAGATATTTGTCACTGTAATCAACTATCTGCGTGTTAGAAGAAATGCGCAGCTCAGAATGTATCGTGTGTCTGTCAGATATATGATACCACATTGCATTGTTGCTTCCCCTGAATCAGGGAGTAGCAAAAACACAGATACACAACAGCACGGTATGGTAGAGGGAGTCTGCCTGGCGACTTGGTTACGACGTCCGCCTCACGATCCAAACGTTGTGGGTTCAATTCCGCACTGCAATATTCGGTTCACGATATATATAATATCATCAAATGACAAATCAGAAGACGAGATCGAAAGTACATGCAATAAAGCAAACCAACTCATTGGACAAATGGCACCAATACAAAAGAACAAACACGTATCCATAGATACTAAAAAGCCCTCTACAACACAATCTTCCTACCAACTCCATGCTACCAATGCCAACCCTGGACAATAACATAATAAGGGAAAAGAAAATACAAGTGCAGTTTTCTCAGAGACTCCTAAGGGTCGTCGCTGGAGCTATGGAGTTCATGATCTGTGCGACGCATTCAGCAGGACGTCCTGCGGAGAGAGACCGAGCCATATGGGATAAAACCCCGAGCAATGAAGTTGAACCTCTGGTCTTTTAAAACCTGTTAATCTTTTGTAGATTTGTAGTGTTTCTCCGTAATCCCGTATATCCACGCGAGGAACACAGCTGCGCGAGATTCGGCAGCTGATCGCTTCGCGTTGATTACTTACGGGGTATGTGAGCCGGTCGCTCAGAAAGACTACTGAGCGTAGTCTTGCCAAGAACATCAACAGTTGAAAAATGCTGGTGATGACTGCAACGTCCGATATACAACTGAAAAAAAAAGTGTTTTCATATCGTAATGCACTATGTTGTTGGCAATAGTTTACTGATGCCCTCCTTTCATTATTTTCTGTAACAGGAGATTTTAATCTGTCTCTTCATGAATTTATTTAAAACTTCTCCTCTTATGTTGTCCTCGTTCTGTTCTTGTTGTCACATCTTGTTGTTTGTACCATGCTGATGTATCTCCCGCCACAAGTGCCCGTCTCGAACATTGTTTACACTCACTTCTTTTGTTCCTTCTCTTCCTCTTCCATTTCTTTCTTTCTTTCTTTCTTTCTTTCTTTCTTTCTTTCTTTCTTTCTTTCTTTCTTTCTTTCTTTCTTTCTTTGCTTCATTCTTCTTCTTCTTCTTCTTCTTCTTCTTCTTCTTCTTCTTCTTCTTCTTCTTCTTCTTCTTCTTCTTCTTCCTTCACTTCCTCCTTTTCCCCCTCAGCCTTCTCCTCCTCTTCGTTCTCCTTTGCCCCTTCTCCTACCACTCCCGCTACCCATTTCCCCATTGTCTGTTTATCTTACGCGTATTGCAGTTCCAATCTCGGACCCTCCTATCAAGCTTCCCTATCTCAAGTAATTTCGAAATGTTTCCACTCAGTCGTAACCGATAGTGGAAGCTGGGCGAAATCCCCTGAACCCATTCGGTTAGCGTCGGGCGAAATCTGTGGCGTTCGCATGATCCTGCCCGAGGGCCTCAATTCTCACCTTTCTATCTCCTTGTTTCTACACTTATTTAAGGCCCTTTGGTCTGTATTTATTTTTAATATGGTAAATCATGTCTGTTGCTCGCAGGGATTTATTTGTGGCGTCGTATTGAGAAGTTAGCCGGCGTCTGTCATTTGTGTCACAGGATTCTGTGTTCCAGCTGTGTGGTTCCTATAGGATTGTTTGATGTTTGAACGTATGGCTGTGTTTGGTCGCATTGTTGTATATTCTCTTTTATCAACAATTAAATCAAGCATGTTAAATACTCTCTCTCTCTCTCTCTCTCTCTCTCTCTCTCTCTCTCTCTCTCTCTCTCTCAGATTCTTTTTCTTCCCGGCCCCTTCTCTCTTTCTCTTTATCTTTGTTTCTTTCTCTCTGTCACACGCACATTTACAGACACACACACACACACGCGCGCGCGCAAAGAGACTATCTCTCTCTCTATCTCTCATATATACACACACATCATATATATATATATATATATATATATATATATATATATATATATATATATATATATATATATAGAGAGAGAGAGAGAGAGAGAGAGAGAGAGAGAGAGAGAGAACATCGATTGTGCATTTACACCTCGATTTATCTATACGTGATGACGTTGTCAGGCAATTGTATTATTGGTTGAGCGACTGTACAAACGCCAAGTAAACAACCGATTCTCACTAGTACACAACAACCCATTATATCTCTTACAGAAAAGGTTGAGTAACCTCCCATCATCTCTCTTATTTTTTTTTTTCATGCCATGGAAAAACCCAAAGAAATCGTTGCGAAACGCGCAGTAAGGTGTGTTTATTTGTATAGGCTAATTAAATAAATGAATTTTGAAGAACAGGATACTTTTACCTTAAAAACTCAAGAATATTGTGAAACTGCGAAATCCATCGCAGTAATAATTAAATAAGACCCGGAAAGGGGGGGGGGGTGTTAGGAGATGCGGGTCTGCGTGGCGGAGTGGTCAAGCCACCTGCGTCGCGCTCCGAAGGTTGTGGGTTCGATTCCCAACTCCGTCATTAGGTTCACGCGTGCAGTTTTCTCGGAGACTCCTGGGGGTCTTCGCTGGAGTTACAGAGTTCGTGCTTTGTGCAATGCTTTCGGCAGGCTGTCTTGCGGAATGAGACTGAGCCGTATGGGATTTAGAGTGTAGTTAATTTCCTAGGAATAAAGCTAGTTGTTATAGAGTGCACACAACAATCCCCACACACAGACAATATGACCAAGAAGCTTGGCGGATGAATGAAAAAAAAAAAAAAAAAGACACACACACACACACACACACACACACACACACGCACGCACGCACGCACGCACGCACACACACACACACACACACACACACACACACACACAGAGAGAGAGAGAGAGAGAGACAGATACAGCGAACGAAAGGTGTTTTAAAAAAAATTATTATTCTAGTTTAGTAATATTTTGTGTGTGTGTGTGTTTTTTTTTTTTTTCGCACACTGTTACAAGTTTGGCAGCAGCAAATCCCCTTTATCGATACCATTATAGCTAGTTTTCTAACATTGTACCTAGTTTTTAAGTATTGTAGCTAGTTTTCTAGCATTGTAGCTAGTTTTTTTTAGCATGATAGCTAGTTTTCTAACACTGTAGCTAGTTTTCAAGCATTGTAGCTGGTTTTCAAGTATTGTAGCTAGTCTTATAACATTGTAGCTAACTTTCTAGCATTGGGGCTAGTTTTATAGCATCGTAGCTACTTTCTAGTATTGTAGCTAGTTTTATTTTATTGTAGCTAGTTTTATATCATTGTAGCTAGTTTTATAGCATTGTAGCTAGTTTTATAGCATTGTAGCTAGTTTTATAGCATTGTAGCTAGTTTTATAGCATTGTAGCTAGTTTTATAGCATTGTAGCTAGTTTTATATCATTGTAGCTAGTTTTACATCATTGTAGCTAGTTTTATAGCATTGTAGCTAGTTTTATAGCATTGTAGCTAGTTTTATAGCATAGTAGCTAGTTTTCAAACATTGTAGCTGATTCGACAACAGTGTAGCTAGTGTTATAGCATTGTAAATGTTCTAACATTGTAGCTAATTTTCTAGCATTGTAATTAATTTTCTAACATAGTAGCTAATTTTCTAACATTGTAGCTAAACTAATTGTCTAGCATTGTTGTTAATTTTCTAGCAATGTGTTTAATTTTTTAGCATTGCAAATTATGTAATAGCATTCATTCGTCTCACGAATCACGTAAATAGGTGCGAAGACTGGTATTTGAGTCTGATCACGTCCCTCCACTCTTCTCAGCTGAACATAAACATATGTTCCAGCGTTCTGCCATCTTTGCATGATGTAGCTTTTCTAGGACGGCCTCTTTGCCTCTTGCCTTGGATCTTGTCCTCCAATTTTTCAGTAATATCATCATCATTCAGTAGTTTGTCCCGTAATGAATTTTACAGTTAAAGTTAGTTGCATATCCTTTACATGAAGTCACTGTCAACCGCAGCATGTTTGTGTGTGGTGATTTATTGCCAAGTTTACGTTCAGTAGTTTGCCATTATTTTATGAACAACCGGCACTCATACCTTTGTATGGAAACCAACGCAATGCGGTCTGCTTCCAAATCTCCCCCAGCTGTGTATCGAATGCGGTATGCAGGATTGCGAATTTCGTTCCTAACCCCTTGACCACAGCGCTGCTTGATTAACTTTGGCCCCAAATTTTCCTTTCAAAATGTGTCTGTATCACATGCCAAGTTTCCTGCCTCTGATACTGTAATGTGTAAATTATCCATCACATCCTGGGGTCATCTACGTTGTGGGTTTCCACTTTATCGCTTACCCGATATTCTTCCCTTCATAATGATCTTTTCCAGACTTTGCTACTTTTTCAAGTGCTCAAAATATTTCATTTTCCTATGTCTTATTTGTCTGAATAATTTATATTTTCCAGTATTGAGACCTTATTGGATTGATCTGTCTGTTTTCGTTTTTAAATACTCGTCTGTTACATGTTTGTTCAGTGCTATAAAATAAGCTACAGGGCCATACATTGCTATACAATTATCTGCAGTGCTATAACAATTACTACATGTTATATATAAATAGCTACAGTGCTGTAGAAATAATAGTTAAAGTGCTATAAAAAGACGACATTGCTATTTTCTTTTAAATATTGCATGTCCTTCACTGGACGTAGCAGTCAACCCCAGCATTTTCGCTGTTCGTGATTCCTGGGCAAATTTTACGTTCAGTAGTTTGCCATTGCTTTCTGAACGACCGGCTCTTATACCTTTTTCGAAAAAACCAGCACCGCTGTGTTTCGATAACTATATTATTATTCAATTAGGTACAGTGATATGCAATCGCTACAGAGCTATTCAATTAGCAACCATGGTATGCAATCGCTACAGAGGTATTCAGTTAGCAACCATGGTATCCAATAACTACAGCGCTATAAAATTAGTTACATTGCTTTAAAATGCTATACAATAACTACAATGCTATAAGTTAACTACTGTGCTATAAAACTAGTTACAGTGCTAGACAATAGCTACAATGCTATGCAGTTAGCTACTGTGCTATAAAGTCAGTTATCATGTTAGACAATAGCTACAGTTAGCTACAGCGCTATAAAATTCGGTATAAGAAAATTACAAGTGAAGAGCCCTTCTACACACCTTCACGTGCAGTAGACATATGGTTGCCTGAACCATGTTGTACAGACAAAACCACACTTGGTGAGTGGCATAGCCAGTGTCACTCAGATCGCCTTAACTTCCCGAGACATTTTCTAGTCCCCAAATTCGGCCTGTCAACTGATGTGTTAAATGTCCATGTTTAGCACCTGTGTTGCTACAGGAAACATGCATGCTGTTTATTAGTACTCTTGACTTTTGTAAAGCTAGTAAGCAAGTGATCAAGTAAGCTTGCAATCAAGAAATTAACTAGGAGTCTTAAAGGGGGAGCCTTATAAACGCCCTAAAGCAGGGGTGGTCAACACGAGGCCCGCGGGCCACATGCGGCCCGCCGGTAGTCATATTGCGCCCTGCAGAGTGGGAAACGACAATGTGGTCGAAGCTGTAACACGCTTGCTTGTTTACTTTAATTTAACCAAAAAAAAAAAATTAGATGCATGGCCCGGCAGGAAATATTATTTCTGAAATTTGGCCCGCCTGCTGAAAAGGTTGGCCACCCCTGCCCTAAAGCGTCCTGGGTTCATGGTGATAGTCCCGTAGATTTGTAGGCCAATCGCCACTTGACGGCTGAGGTGGTCACTTTCACGCCCGGTCACATTTATTTCCCCGAACATTTCTTGATACTCATTTTAGGCTTAGTCGACGCGTGAGAGTAAAGGTCAATTTTTTTTAAAAGTTGCATATCCTTTACAGGACGTTGTAGTAAACATCAGCATTTTACTGCCGTTGTTGATATCTTGGCAAGTTTTTACGTTCAGTAGTTTGCCATTGCTTTCGGAACGACCGACTCACATACAAACACGTTAAAACCAGCGCAACGCGGTCTGCTGCCAAATCGGTCGCCTCTGTGTTTCGAACTCGGGTAAGCGACGGTATGAATCGCGTTCGCAACGCCATCGCCACGGAGACCGGCTCAATTACAAAAGCAAATCCGCATCTTTGCAGCCGGCTTTGTGGCGAAGGGGTTACCAACGAAATTTGCAATCCGGTATACTTTGCCTACGCTTTCCGGCATGGCACATGATTGATTGATACTTCGCGTTGGAAACACAGATGCCGGCGATTTGAAAGCTGACCGTCTTGTGCTGGATTTCATACAATAATATGAGTTCCCGGGAAGGTTAGCCCGCAACAAATGCCCGCAGAACTCGGATGTGTCGGCCGAATGGCGTAAGTATCGCAGCTCTGCTGTGAACAGGCACAACACAATCTCGTCCGAAAAACAAAAAAACTCTCCGGATGAACGCAGAAGAAGAAGAAGAAGAAGAAGGAAGAAGGAGAAGAAGAAGAAGAAGAAGAAGAAGAAGAAGAAGAAGAAGAAGAAGAAGAAGAAGAAGAAGAAGAAGAAGAAGAAGAAGAAGGAAGAAGAAGAAGGAAGAAGAAGAAGAAGAAGGAAGAAGAAGGAAGAAGAAGAAGAAGAAGAAGAAGGAAGAAGAAGAAGAAGGAAGAAGAAGAAGAAGAAGAAGAAGAAGAAGAAGAAGGAAGAAGAAGAAGAAGGAAGAAGAAGAAGAAGAAGAAGAAGAAGGAGAAGAAGAAGAAGAAGAAGAAGAATGAGTGTTGTTCGTTCAGAAAGCAGTGGCAAACTATAGATCGTAAATGTGCCAATAAATCACAAAACAGCTAAACAAAATGATGGGGTTGACTGCGACGTCCTGTAAAGGATGGGTAACTAACTTTTTAACTATGGGGATTTGAACACATGTCCACTTGTCCGAATGGCAGGCGTGCTTTCCATTGCGCTTCCTCGTCTCCCTGGTTATATCTGTTTCCGATCATAACGGTTTTCATTGCTTCATGTTTATTTGTTTGTTCAGAGTAATATTTGCTCAGTGTTTATCTCCTGCCCTCAATATTAAGTCGCCGGTCAGTAATATACTGTATTGTATTTCGTGAGGAATACACTCAAAGGTATTATAAGACTAAGCAATCCTAGTGAGGGAAAGAAAGAAATGGGAATTGAAAGACAAACTTTTTTTTGCATATCATTGTTACAGGACATCGCTGTCAACACCAGCATTTTAGTGCTGTTGTTGATGTCTTGGCAAGTTTATGTTCAGTAGTTTGCCATTGCTTTCTGAACGACCGGACCCCATACCAATTCGTTAAAACCCAGCGCATCATGGTCTGCTGCCAAATCAGTTGCTGCTCGGTTTAAAACGATGGATAGCGGGCTTACGAATCGCGCCCGAAAGCCTTTGACACGGAGACCGGCGAAAGACATACCAAACAATATAAAAATGTGAAAGTTATACTCATATGGGGATTCAAACCTGCCCCTTCTAAATACCGGTAGCTCTTTAAGGAAGGCACTTGGACGTGCGGCCTAATAAGTCAGGTGTAGGCCAATAGGCCTAATTTATAGAACAGTAGCTAACTGTAACTGGGTGACAACTGGCAAGATCGAGGGGAAAAGACCAAGGGGAAGACCTAGAAGCAAGTACCTGGATGCCCTTGTGGCATGGTCGAGACAGAAACACGGAGCTGATCGACGACTCTGGTGATCGAGTGAGATGGCAGAACATGACCGCCCACGCTTACCGGCATGGCACATGATGGATGGATGGAGCTAACTGTATAGCGCTGAAACTGATTTGGTTTCACTATAGTTAATTTTATAGCACACTAACTAATTTTATTGCACTATAGCTAATTGTATTACATTGTAGCTAATTTTATAGCACTGCAATTAATTGTATAGTATTGTAGCTACGTTATTACTTTGTTGCTAATTTTATATATATAATAATAACTGTAATTATCTTAGGCGAAGATAAATACAATACAGTGGACCGTAATTATGACGCTAAAAGAGCGAAGATAAATGTAATACAGTGCAGCGTAGGCCTTTAACCAACTCATGGCTAGCTCGTTATGGATGTCTCCATGATAGGTTGGATGTTGTAGCTAAGTAATCTACAGCATGATCTAGCCAGCTCCATGACAACCCTTCTAAGTTTATCTTGCGACATGTATGGAAAATAGCAGTGGATTATTCTTCGCTTCCCTTTAGGGCCCCGGTGCCACAAGGGCGACAATATAGTTTACTTGTTGCATTTTTGTCAGATCTCATGTACAACAACATTAGCCCCAGTATATAAAATTAGGTTCCAGTCGCGCCAGTGACTTATGGGAGTATGGAGCCGGTCGTTCAGAAATAAATGGCAAACTACTGAGCGTAATCTTGCCAAGAAATCAACAATCAGCTGAAAGATGCTGATGTTGACAGCGATGTCCTGTAAAGGATATGCAAATATAACTTTGTGGCTGAGGGCTTGCGAACGCGGTTTGTGAGCCCGTATACCCGGGTTCGAAACATAGCGGTGCTGGTTTTCTCGAAAATAGGTATAAGAGCCGGTCGTTCAGAAAACAATGGCAAACTACTGAACGTAAAATTTGCCCAGGAATCACTAACAGCGAAAATGCTGGGGTTGACTGCTACGTCCTGTGAAGGACATGCAACTTAAATTACGGTCCACTGTATTACATTTATCTTTGTCTCTGATATATTGCAGTCACAATTACTATCCAAAGTATTACATTTATCATCGCCTGTAATATATTGTACGCAAAATAACGGTCCAACATATTACATTTATCTTCATTTTACCGTTATTGTGGGTGTAATATATTTGAGGCGAAGATAAATGGAATACTTTGTGGGTATAGTAAATGAGAGGTAATGTAAATATAATAATTTGGCTGAAATGTTACGAGTTTGTGAAATTAAATCTTAAGACGGCCACGGCATGATGAGGTGAAGTGACCAGTTCTTTTCCTCATTGTCTTTCCTTTGGAGCATCCAAATAATTCAGAAAACTATCCGGTATTGATTTTACTTTGCGGGGTCGATCCGGAAGTCTATTGGTGGAGAATCCCCAAACAACTAGTACTCAAACCCGCACCCCTGCTTGATAATCAAATGCACCAACCAATAACCACACCATCGGAATCTACGTGAGTACAGAATATCTTTTCCCCTGACGATCAAACCCCTACCGCTGAACTAGTAAGCCAGTGCACTACCCACCGTACCACTCCAGCTCCGAGTTCCCGATTTGCTAATAGTTTGATAACCAAACACAATATCAGACAGCGAGTGTGCCCAGAAAAGATAAGCGCCAAGCCTCGGCGGAGATATTTGTCTATTTTTAATGATGACTCCGTGTCTCGCATTGTGAACTCACCAACGCATCGATTTTATATCTGGTCTGCGAGCCTGGAAACCCGAGTGTTTCCTATCCAATTGTATATTTTGTCGTAGAAATGAAATCTGCCCCCGACTCGACAGTAATTATCATCATTGAGTATATTTATGATAATATCATCTGGTTGTCTTTTGTCCGTCTGCAGCCATGATTACCCAACGGAATCAGAATTGTAATTGACAAGGCAGCGTCTGATTTGTGTGGCCATGGAGGCGGGCGGTGTCCAAGGGGTGGGGCAAGGGGCTGTTCCTATAATGACAGCTTCTACAAGCAATGGTGAGTGTATTATTCATGATGTTGTTGCGTCTCTGCTGTGTTTATTTGTTCCATGGTGTTCTTTAACTTGTGACTGTTCTTAATGGTTAATAGTTCTGGATGTTATAAAGAATTTGAGTAACTTTGTTAATTATGTCGCGTCTATAAATTAGCGTTGCTATTAATTTATTGTTAGTTGTAAGTGATTTTATTTGGGCGTGTAATTTGTATATTTCCTCTCCGTGTTTCTTTACACATAAAAGGCAGTGTGTTTGTATGTGTGTTTGCATGTTTACTTGGTTTACACGGCCTTAAGACTCCAGCAACTTCATCGGAGGGGGTTTGTGTTTGAATCTGACGAGTCAACAGCGATACAACCATCCCGTTTTCTGCGCGAGTCTGAAGGCGAGCGGACACTAAACTCAAAACTCGACAATCCACAGATTATCGATGTTTTGGGCGCATTCGGCTGTTACATAGGCTTGCGCGGAGTTGCTGCAAGTGATGGCGTTGGTTGAGGTGGTGGTAGTGCCAGTGGCGGCGTAAAGGGGATTGCTAATCTTGTACGCCGAAGGTTTCTTATAAAATGGTATTCTCCCCCGGGATCTCGTAACTGTCATTATGTGCCGTGTAGGGTAACTTAAGTAATCGCGTTTTTAATTGTTTATTTGTCTTGTTGGAGGTAGTACAAGTCTTTTTATATTATAGTAAAATATTTCAATATTTTTATAGTCGATCCACTTCTACACTAGGGTGTACTAAAATAGTATTTCCCCGGGTGTCGTAACCATCTTGATGTGTCGGGTAGAGTGACTTGAGTCACGTCTTTGATATCTTTGTTTTACATTTGCTTTATTGAATTCTCTTTTGTATTATCTCAGGAGATGTCAGTATTTATTTAATCCTTTCTCCTGTCCTTTTCTACCCTAAGGTATATTAGTACTCTCACGGGATGTACTGGTCATCTTAATGTACAATGCAGAGAAAGTCTTTGATGCTATATATTTTGTTATCGAAATCTTTATTTATTATCGTAAAATTTGTCACTGCTTTTATGCTATGACCATTTCTAAACTATTCAAGTATTCTCTGAGATATGTTGTTTGTCCATCAAGAATGATGATGACCATTCATTTCATCCAGTGGGGTTGAAGGTGTGGAGCCGTGGGTTCTAAGATGGCTGATAAGGCCTATTTTGGCTCGAAATGTTCTTTGACAATGTGGACAAAGAATGCTTGACGTCTCTGGAGGAGGATTTCCTGCAGTGGTTTTTCTGTCCTGCCTTTTCTTCACAGCTCTTGCAGTCCTGGTTGCCTCACATATAACTGCACCTTTGCGCAATGATGCACGCCACGAATTTCGGTCTCTGGCTGCAGCCTCCCAGGTGTCATGATGAATTCCAAAAGCATTCAGTGAAATTTTCAGAGTGTCTTTAAAACGTTTCCTCTGGCCACCTTGGGAGCGTTTACCACAACGCAGTTCGCTGTAAAAAATTCGTTTAGGGAGCCTGTGATCTGGCATGCGAGTCAAGTGACCAGCCCAGCGAATCTGATTCTTCATCAGTAGAGTGTGGATACTGGGTATGGATGCTCTTTCTAGGACCTCAGTGTCTGGAATCTTGTCTTGCCATTTAATCTTCAGTAGCTTCCTTAGGCAGACTGTGTGGAAGTGGTTTAATTTCCTAGCTTGTCGCTGATAAACAGTCCAGGTTTCACAAGCATATAGCAGTGTGGATAATACAACTGCTTTGTAGACTTTTAGCTTTGTTTGCAGGCTTATTCCAGTTCTGTCCCATACATTCTTGTACAGTCTGCCAAAGGCTGCACTGGCCTTGGAGATTCTTGCATTCACTTCGTCATCAATTGTGGCAGCTTGTGACACGGTGCTGCCAAGATAGGTAAATTTGTCCACAACACTTAGTCTATGATCATTCACTTTGATATTCGGCACAGTGTGATTATTCCCTGGAGCTGGCTGGTACATAACTACAGTCTTCTCCAAGTTGATATTGAGCCCAAAGTTGGCACAGGCATGTGAGAAAGCTGAAACATTATGTTGCATGTCCGCCTCTGAGTTGGCGTATAGAGCGCAATCATCAGCAAACAGGAGCTCTCTGACTGTGCCACTGTCAATTTTGGTTTTAGCTTTCAGCCTTCTGAGATTGAATAACTTTCCATCCATACGGTAGTTGATGTCTATTCCAATGTCGTCGTTCTCGAAGGCATTCATCAACATGGCTGAAAACATGAGGCTGAACAGTGTTGGTGCCAGGACACATCCTTGCTTCACTCCATTGGTGACAGGAAAGGGTTCAGACTCTCTGAGATATAGTCTAGAAATGAAGCATAATTATTCAGTATTTAGCAGCATTTGGTCTTTACACACACACACACACACACACACACACACACACACACACACACACACACCACACACACACACACACACACACACACACGCGCGCGCGCGCGCGCGCAGAGAGAGAGAGAGAGAGAAGTACTATGGAGTACAGGTTCTATGTAGCACTTCAACACTGTTTTTCTCATTTCAATTAATATCTTCTTATTGGTCAGTATGTTTTTGCATCTTGAAAAAGGCTACCTTTGCCATGGCGATTCTTGTTCTAATCTCTTCAAGGCATCTCCTGTCAGATGTTATGACTGTTCCGAGATAACTGTACCGATTCATTTGCTTAAGAATATGCCCATTTACTCGTATATCACATTGTGGTATTTCCTTCTTCCCAGTGACAACCATAATCTGTGTCTTCTTAATATTCAGTTCTAACCCTAGTTGTTCACTGTGTGCAACAACCGCATCTACTAAATGTTTGCAGGGACTGTTCATTGTCTGCAATCAAAACGGTATATATATATATATATATATATATATATATATATATATATATATATATATATATATATATATATATATATATATATATATAATGTTATTGATGTATCGTCCCCCAATGTTGATTCCTTCCATATCTTCTATTTCTGAAAATATTTTCACTGTACAGGGAAAACATGCAATTCAAAGGAAAAAAAAACATGCAATTAAAAGGCAATTCGAAGAAAAAACAACAACATGCAATTCAAAGGGAAATAACAACAGCATGCAATTCAAAGAAAAAATGTTTAATTCAAAGAAGAAAAAACGTGCAATTAAAAAAAAAATGCAATTCAAAGAAAAAAAATTTGCAATACAAAGAAGAAAAACAAAACATGCAATTAAAAAAAAAAACATACAATTAAAAACAATGCAATTCAAAGAAAAAAAAATATGCAATTCAAAGAAAAAAAGAACAGTTTACCTTTGCTTTATGAAAGAGATATCGGTGTTTAATTCCAGCTGACCGGTGTAGGGAATGATCTCACTACCTCGCTGTTAGCAGACATGAAGTGTAAGCCCGTGCGCTTTAAACCTCGCAGCACATAGATTTAAAATACACAATTCCTAAGCTATGTTTCAAACAAGACAATGGCTCATTCTGTGAATGCAGGAACATTTTAATCGGTTTCTTGTGTTTGCTCAACATTTTCATGCTTGTCATATCAGGTTAGAGGTTAGCATGGCCAAATGGATAAGAATGTTGGTTCCTAAACATCCGGTGTGCTGATGCCAAGGTAGCAGGTTCAACCCCTACACCAGTCGGTTGGACTAAAAATGTTGACTTCTCATCCTTGACTTGGGGACGTAAATTACAAGTAGCTCTGAAGTCGGAGTGGGGTCGCCTGATGGTGAGCGACTCTGGTAATAATAGGGAAAGCTTACCAACACGCAAAAATCAGTCCAATGCACTAAAAGTAGTTGCACGTGTATGAACTACGCTTGAGTTCAAAACTAGTGAACGCTAAAAAAAAATCAGGTTATTCAGTCCCAATACAGGCGATGATGTTTTTTTTTTTTTTAAATGTGCCATTCCACCATAAATCTAACTTTGCAACTCCCCATAATCCATTCTGGAGATATTAATGTGGTGGTTTTCCAATAACGTCCATACCTACTTAAGAGGTTACATTAATGAATATTTTATTATGGGTTGCATATCATTTACAGGACGTCACAGTCAACACCAGCACAACATTTTTTTTTTTTTTGCTGTTGTGATCTCTTGACAAGATTGCCATTGCTTTCTGAATGACCGGCACCCATACCATTTCGAAAAAACACACATTTGCATGTATTGGGTATCGTAAATAAAATGGGGGATGAGTGGTCTTGAGGTAAGGTGTCCGCCTCGAGTGCTGGAGGTCCCGGGTTCAAGCCTCGGTGAGGGCCAGGATATTTTCACGTGGACTTCTAGTAACAAAATATCCCCTGGTCTCTGGGTAACGAGATCATGTGTATTGTTGCGCACGTAAAAAGTCCCTTGGCAGTTGGAAATCGAAAAAGAGTAGCCTAACGGCGCTGCCCGGGCAAAATTTTGAGTTAACAAACTACCCAAAGTATTTCAGGATCCTCACAAGTAGAACGGAGTTCGTGCACTGAGCTGAGATTCTCCGAACTCAGGCTTGAGTTAAGAGTAGAATGGAGCACTTATGGGTTACACCCGTGTGCCGTGATGTTGATCCGTCGACTAAACTAACCTAAAGGATCTGGAGACATTACACATCACTGTCTCACACCTTTTTTAATAGGCTGATATTGACCTACACCATTATCAATTGTGATGACAGCTTGTTGTTTCCAATATATATTTTTTACAAGTCTAAGGTCTTTCCCATCAATGTGTAGATTTTCAAGCATCCTTATCATGTCGAAGTGTGGCATCTGTCTAGAAATATGGAATCTGTCTAGAATTATGGGATCTGTCTAGAAATATAGAATCTGTCTAGAAACATGCATCTGTCTAGACGTATGGAATCTGTCTAGAAGTATGGAATCTGTCTAGACGAAGTATGGATTCTGTCTAGAAGTATAGAATCTGCTTGGACGAAGTATGGATTCTGTCTAGAAGTATGGAACCTGTCTAGACGAACTATGGAATCTGTCTAGACGAAGTATGGATTCTGTCTAGAAGTATGGAATCTGTCTAGACGAAGTATGGTTTCTGTCTAGAAGTATGGAATCTGTCTAGACGAATTATGGATTCTGTCTAGAAGTATGGAATCTGTCTAGACGAAGTATGGACTCTGTCTAGAAGTATGGAATCTGTCTGGACGAAGTATGGAATCTGTCTGGACGAAGTATGGATTCTGTCTAGAAGTATGGAATCTGTCTGGACGAAGTATGGATTCTGTCTAGAAGTATGAAATCTGTCTGGACGAAGTATGGAAACTGTCTAGAAGTATGGAAACTGTCTAGAAGTATGGAATTTGTCTAGACGAAGTATGGATTCTGTCTAGAAGTATGGAATCTGCCCAGAAATATAGAATCTGTCTAGAAGTAAGTTTGAAATCTGTCTAGAGGTATCTCTCTAGATCAGTGGTTCTCAACAGATGGGGAATTCCCCCCCCCCCCGAGAGAGGGGGGGGGGGGGTAGGGTTTCCGGGGGAGGGGGAAATTAAGATTATTTCAAGACATCTACATAAAACGTGATTTGCTGGTCTACTTACGTTATAAAATGAATTTCATTAGGGCGAGAAGTTCAGAACCGTAAAGTTTAGATAGAAAAACAATATCAAGTACTTGATGATTTTTGTATTAATGCAATCTTGAAATAATCTTAAGCTCTCTCTCCCCCCCCCCCCCATGCAACCCATAAATTCCCCCCTGGAAAGGGGGGGGAGGGGGTTTCCCCACCGGTTGAGAACCACTGGTCTAGAGTAACTAACTCACTCTCTGGGTCATGAGAAGAGTTGCAACAGACCTGCAACTTCGTAAGAAAGGCTTTGGGCTGTCAAGAGTAGACAACTGTGCAGTCAAGAGTAGACAACTGTGCAGTCAAGAGTAGACAACTGTGCAGTCAAGAGTAGACAACTGTGCAGTCAAGATTAGACAACTGTACAGTCAAGGGTAGACAACTGTGCAGTCAAGAGTAGACAACTGTGCCGTCAAGAGTAGATAACTGTGCAGTCAAGAGTAGACAACTGTACAGTCAAGAGTAGACAACTGTGCAGTCAAGAGTAGACAACTGTGCAGTCAAGAATAGACAACTGTGCAGTCAAGAGTAGACAACTGTGCAGTCAAGAGTAGACAACTGTGCAGTCAAGAGTAGACAACTGTGCAGTCAAGATTAGACAACTGTACAGTCAAGGGTAGACAACTGTGCAGTCAAGAGTAGACAACTGTGCCGTCAAGAGTAGACAACTGTGCAGTCAAGAGTAGACAACTGTGCAGTCAAGATTAGACAACTGTACAGTCAAGGGTAGACAACTGTGCAGTCAAGAGTAGACAACTGTGCCGTCAAGAGTAGATAACTGTGCAGTCAAGAGTAGACAACTGTACAGTCAAGAGTAGACAACTGTGCAGTCAAGAGTAGACAACTGTGCAGTCAAGAATAGACAACTGTGCAGTCAAGAGTAGACAACTGTGCAGTCAAGAGTAGACAACTGTGCAGTCAAGAGTAGACAACTGTGCAGTCAAGATTAGACAACTGTACAGTCAAGGGTAGACAACTGTGCAGTCAAGAGTAGACAACTGTGCCGTCAAGAGTAGACAACTGTGCAGTCAAGAGTAGACAACTGTACAGTCAAGAGTAGACAACTGTGCAGTCAAGGGTAGACAACTGTGCCGTCAAGAGTAGACAACTGTGCCGTCAAGAGTAGACAACTGTGCAGTCAAGAGTAGACAACTGTGCAGTCAAGAGTAGACAACTGTGCAGTCAAGAGTAGACAACTGTGCAGTCAAGAGTAGACAACTGTGCAGTCAAGAGTAGACAACTGTGCCGTCAAGAGTAGACAACTGTGCAGTCAAGAGTAGACAACTGTGCAGTCAAGAGTAGACAACTGTGCAGTCAAGAGTAGACAACTGTGCAGTGCTTGCTTGCTTGTGTTCATTGGCTTGAGCTCCAACGCAAAGTCCTGTATGTCGGATGAAGGCATCCTGTTGTCCAACATCAGTGTGATGTCATACAGGACCTGAGGTTTGCGTGAGTATCCGTTGTCCCATGTCTGGCTTATTGGTGTGCAGACTGGTGGTTCCTCGCCGTACAGGCAGACACTCTCCGACTTCGGAGGAATCGGCGATCGTATTGACTTCAGCCAGGACCTCGAAGGGACCTGTTGCCCAGGACGCTCGACGAGGACGCGTCAATAGGTCTTGGCCAGTATATAACCCGGCCCTGGTGCCTTGGAAACACCTCTGCGTCCCTTCACTGTGCAGTCAAGAGTAGACAACTGTACAGTCAAGGGTAGACAACTGTACAGTCAAGAGTAGACAACTGTGCAGTCAAGAGTAGACAACTGTACAGTCAAGGGTAGACAACTGTACAGTCAAGAGTAGACAACTGAGCCGTCAAGAGTAGACAACTGTACAGTCAAGAGTAGACAACTGTACAGTCAAGAGTAGACAACTGTACAGTCAAGGGTAGACAACTGTACAGTCAAGAGTAGACAACTGTACAGTCAAGAGTAGACAACTGTACAGTCAAGGGTAGACAACTGTACAGTCAAGGGTAGACAACTGAGCCGTCAAGAGTAGACAACTGTGCCGTCAAGAGTAGACAACTGAGCCGTCAAGAGTAGACAACTGTGCAGTCAAGAGTAGACAACTGTGCCGTCAAGGGTAGACAACTGTGCAGTCAAGGGTAGACAACTGTGCAGTCAAGATTAGACAACTGTACAGTCAAGGGTAGACAACTGTGCAGTCAAGAGTAGACAACTGTGCCGTCAAGAGTAGATAACTGTGCAGTCAAGAGTAGACAACTGTACAGTCAAGAGTAGACAACTGTGCAGTCAAGAGTAGACAACTGTGCAGTCAAGAATAGACAACTGTGCAGTCAAGAGTAGACAACTGTGCAGTCAAGAGTAGACAACTGTGCAGTCAAGATTAGACAACTGTACATTCAAGGGTAGACAACTGTGCAGTCAAGAGTAGACAACTGTGCCGTCAAGAGTAGATAACTGTGCAGTCAAGAGTAGACAACTGTACAGTCAAGAGTAGACAACTGTGCAGTCAAGAGTAGACAACTGTGCAGTCAAGAATAGACAACTGTGCAGTCAAGAGTAGACAACTGTGCAGTCAAGAGTAGACAACTGTGCAGTCAAGAGTAGACAACTGTGCAGTCAAGAGTAGACAACTGTGCAGTCAAGAGTAGACAACTGTGCAGTCAAGAGTAGACAACTGTGCAGTCAAGAGTAGACAACTGTGCCGTCAAGAGTAGACAACTGAGCCGTCAAGAGTAGACAACTGTGCAGTCAAGAGTAGACAACTGTACAGTCAAGAGTAGACAAATGTACAGTCAAGGGTAGACAACTGTACAGTCAAGAGTAGACAACTGAGCCGTCAAGAGTAGACAACTGAGCCGTCAAGAGTAGACAACTGTGCAGTCAAGAGTAGACAACTGTGCAGTCAAGAGTAGGCAACTGTGCAGTCAAGAGTAGACAACTGTGCAGTCAAGAGTAGACAACTGTGCAGTCAAGAGTAGACAACTGTGCCGTCAAGAGTAGACAACTGAGCCGTCAAGAGTAGACAACTGTGCAGTCAAGAGTAGACAACTGTGCAGTCAAGAGTAGACAACTGTGCAGTCAAGAGTAGACAACTGTGCAGTCAATAGTAGACAACTGTGCAGTCAAGAGTAGACAGCTGTGCAGTCAAGAGAAGAGTAGACAACTGTGCCGTCAAGAGTAGACATCTGTGCCGTCAAGAGTAGACAACTGTGCAGTCAAGAGTAGACAACTGTGCAGTCAAGAGTAGACAACTGTGCAGTCAAGAGTAGACAACTGTGCAGTCAAGAGTAGACAACTGTGCAGTCAAGAGAAGAATAGACAACTGTGCAGTCAATAGTAGACAACTGTGCCGTCAAGAGTAGACAACTGTGCAGTCAAGAGTAGACAACTGTGCAGTCAAGAGTAGACAACTGTGCAGTCAAGAGTAGACAACTGTGCAGTCAAGAGTAGACAACTGTGCAGTCAAGAGTAGACAACTGTGCAGTCAAGAGAAGAGTAGACAACTGTGCAGTCAAGAGTAGACAACTGTGCAGTCAAGAGTAGACAACTGTGCAGTCAAGAGTAGACAACTGTGCAGTCAAGAGTAGACAACTGTGCAGTCAAGAGTAGACAACTGTGCAGTCAAGAGTAGACAACTGTGCAGTCAAGAGTAGACAACTGTGCAGTCAAGAGTAGACAACTGTGCAGTCAAGAGAATAGTAGACAACTGTGCAGTCAAGAGTAGACAACTGTGCAGTCAAGAGTAGACAACTGTGCAGTTTTGGGACTAGTAACAATAATCCTGAACCAGAAATTGTATTTGACATCACCATAATATGCCACACAAAGTCGCATAGCATTGGTGAATGTCCACACATCTCTCTGCCTTAGTGTTGTGGATCGAGGCTACTGATGATATTACTCCATGCCATCAGCTTAGATCATCAAACTTCATATTTCATTATCACTAACCTCTTCTACAGCTAATCTTTCTCATCATCACAGTTTTCTTCAATGACTCTCTTTTAATTATACAGTGCAAACCGCTTAAAGTGATCTCGGATGTGGCGAATTTCTGTTGTGAAGAACAATATTGCATTGTACGTTGTAAATGCATTACTATGTGCTTGAACTCTTATAAGAGTAATTTCAGATAAGAAGAACTATTTCTTGCACCCCAAGTGAGTTTTCCTTTTCAGGTCTGCACTATGGGGGATGAGTGGTCTCGAGGTATGGTCTCCGCCTCGAGTGCTGGAGGTCCCGGGTTCAAGTCCTGGTGAGGACCGGGATTTTTTCACGTGGGCTTCTAGTAACAAAATTTCCCTCTGGTCTCAGGGTAGTGAGATCGGACACCCTAGTGTATTGTTGCGC